>PVIU01007975.1:23432-87264 GCA_004026605.1 Ondatra zibethicus | reverse complement strand
TAAACAGAGAACTCTCAACAGAGGAATCTAAAATGGCTGAAAGACACTTAAGGAAATGTTCAACATCCTTAGTCATCAGAGAAATGCAAATCAAAACAACTCTGAGATTCCATCTTACACCTGTAAGAATGGCCAAGATCAAAACCACTGATGACAACTTATGCTGGAGAGGTTGTGGGGAAAAGGGAACACTTCTGCACTGCTGGTGGGAATGCAAGCTGGTACAACCCTTATGGATGTCAGTGTGGCGATTTCTCAGAAAATTAGGAAACAACCTTCCTCAAGACCCAGTAATACCACTTTTGGGTATATATCCAAAGGATACTCAATTGTGCCACAAGGACATGTGCTCAACTATGTTCATAGCAGCTTTGTTTGTCATAGCCAGAACCTGGAAACAACCTAAATGTCCCTCAATTGAAGAATGGATAAGGAAAATGTGGTACATTTACACAGTGGAGTACTACACAGCAGAAAAAATAACAACAGCTTGAATTTTGCAGGAAAATGGATGGAGCTAGAAAACATCAATTTTGAGTGAGGTAACCCAGACACAGAAAGACAATTATCACATGTACTCACTCATAGGTGGTTTTTAAACATAAAGCAAAGAAAGCCATCCTACAAATCACAATCCCAGAGAACTTAGACAAAAATACAGACACTAAGAGAGACTTACATAGATCTAATCTACATGGGAAGTAGAAAGTATAAAAAGACAAGATCTCCTGAGTAAATTGGGAGCATGGGGACCTTGGGGGAGGATTGAAGTGGGGAGGAGAGAGGCAGGGAGGGGAGCAGAAAAAAATATAGAGCTCAATAAATATCATGGAATAAAAAAAGGAAAGGAAAGGAAGAAAGAGAAAGAAATACTGGGGCTAGAGAGATGGTTCAATGTGCATGATGCAATTCCAGCCCTTGGGAGGCAAAGGCAGGAAGATCTCTGAGTTCAAGATCTATAGAGCAAGTTCTAGAACAGCCAGGGCTACACAGAGAAACCCTGTCTCAAAAAAACAAAACAAAACAAAAATTTGTATTATGTTCTTGCAGAGGACCCAAGTTTGGTTCCTAGCACCATGTTAGGCACCTTACAACTGTCTGTAACTCCAGCTCCAGGGGATCCGGTGCCTCTGACCTCTGTAGGCACCTGTAACAAACCCTTACCCAGACACACGATTCAAAATAATAAATGCTGGGGCTGGAGAGATGGCTCAGTGGTTAAGCGCACTGGCTGTTCTTGCTGAGGACTGGAGTTTTTACCCATATGACAGGTCACAACTATTTGTAACCTCTGTTCCAAGGGAACTCACTGACTGCCCTATTCTGGCTTCTATGAGCACTGCATGCATGAGGGGTACACATACGTGCAAGCAAAATAACCATACATATAAAATAAATATTTTTAAAAGAACAATAAAAATAAATCTTCTTAAAAAAGAAAAGAGATCCGGGCAGTGGTGGCGCACACCTTTAATCCCAGCACTCAGGAGGCAGAGGCAGGCAGATCTCTGTGAGTTTAAGGCCAGCCTGGTCTACAAAGGGAGTTCCAGGATACCCAGAGATGTTATATGGAAACCCTGTCTTTTGTTTTGTTTTGTTTTGTTTTTCGAGACAGGGTTTCTCTGTGGGTTTGGAGCCTGTCCTGGAACTAGCTCTTGTAGACCAGGCTGGTCTCGAACTCACAGAGATCCTCCTGCCTCTGCCTCCGCCTGCCTCTGCCTCCCGAGTGCTGGGATTAAAGGCGTGCCTGGCAGAAACCCTGTCTTGAAAATCAACAAAAACAAACAAAAAAACCCCCAAAACCCCAAAGTACTAAAAATACCGAGTATGGTAGTTCACACCTTTAATCCCAGCACTCAAGAGGCAGAAGTAAGTGGAATTCTGTATCTTTAAGTTGAAGATTAGCATAGTCTACATAGAATGTCAATCAGGGCAACATAGTGAGACTCTGTGTCAAGAAAGAGAAGGGGTGGGGGTGCCAGGAGAGATGGCTCAGCAGTTAAGAGTGCTTCTCGCTCTTCCCGAGGACCTGAGCTGAGAGCACCTAGCTCCTACATCAGGTGCCTCACAACTACACACAACTACAGCTCCAGGTCTCCAATCTCTTATTCGGTCTTCAGTGGGCACCCATGTATATATGTGTGCATGTAGCCTGTCTCTCACACACGCATATATACACACAAACTATTAAATAAATCTTGAGAAGCCAGGCGGTGGTGGCACACACCTTTAATCCCAGCACTCAGGAGGCAGAGACAGGTGGATCTCTGTGAGTCTGGGGCCAGCCTGGTCTACGAGAGCGAATTCCAGGACAGGCTCCAAAACTACAGAGAAACCCTGTCTCAAAAAAAAAAAAAAAAAAAAAAAAAGAAATTAAAAATCTTGAGAAAGAGAGAGGGGGAAGAAATAGAAATACACCAATCTCATTCCCTGCTTAAAACTCTAGAGGCTTCCCACAGCCCAGGGGATAGACCTTTTGTGTAGACAGACTACCGCCCCTCTAGAACAAGCTCTTGTCTCCCCTTTACATCCTCTCAGATGACTTCTAGAACAAACTCTTCCCACCTCTGGCCATCTGCTTATGGCCCTTGTAAAACTGAGTCCTCATTTGTAAGCTAGTTTCTCAGGGCAAACACTAAGCCCTCCAGGAAAAAGAAGCCCTTAACAATCATTGAGGACAGGGCCATCTCTATGGCTAGCTGACCACTGCCTACAGGGTCTCTGCTGAAGAATGAATGACTCTCCAGAGGTGCGCTGCCTGCTGCCTCATTTGGAGATCATGACTGTGTGGGCTCTAAGCACCCAGTACACAGATGACAAGAGACCTACAGTCCCCAGGTCTTTCAGGAATAGGAAGCCAGTCCATCCTGTGGCCCAGTAAAAGACCTGGACACAGAAATTGGGATGAGGATTCTTTCTGATTCCTCAGTTGCTGGTCTCTGCTGACCATGCCAGGTAAAGACAGCAGGGTTCACAGGAGGGAGGGAAGTTGAAATCTCACATTACATTCCTGAAGTCGGGGCACGCCTCCACTGACAGCCTGTGGGCAGCCTGGCTGCATCCCACCCTGTGAGCAAAGCTAGGTGCTGCCCAGGATTCAGAGATCAGGTCTCAGAAAGAGTTCCCAGTAGCACCAGCTGCTATCACCACCAGGTCCCCCATGTGCTGGAACTGTGCAGTCCTCATCCTAGGTAGGGCTTTTACCCACCAGCACTGGACACAGAACTTACCTGAGAGGCCTTGGTTCTTGCTCTGGGGTCAAAGATCCGTAGCTGCTTGTCCTAAAAAAGAATGGATATATATTGGAAAGTAAACGTAGAAAGCAACAGAGAAAGATATCCAACATTTGGTCTACATGGACACACATCCCTCTCCGACATGTATGCATATTGGCAAACACTCTCATGAAAATTAGCCTTTAGTTTCCTTTTTTTTTTTTTTCCTTTGACATAGGGTTTCTCTGTGTAACAGCCCTAGCTGTCCTGGAACTCTCTCTGGAGACCAAACTGGCCTAGAACTCACAGAGATCCACCTGCCTCTGCCTCCTGAGTGCTGGGATTAAAGGTGTGCACCACCACCGCCTGGCTAGCCTTTAGTTTCTAATAATTATCAACATCTGTATAATTGCAACAGTGTATCCCACCAGTGCAAGAGAAGCAGGTGTGGGATATGACGGGAATCTCAACACTTGGGAGGCGGGGGCAGTAGAAGGTTTCCAAATTCAGGGTCAGCCTGGGTTATACAGACTGTATGAAAAATATAATAGGTCTGAGCATGGTGGCATTTGCCTTTAATTCCAGCACTAAGGAGGCAGAGGCAGGCAGATTTCTATGAGGTCAACCTGCTCTATATAGCTACATAGTAAGACCCCATCTCAAAACAAACATCTTAAACACAACAACAACAAAATAATAAAGGAAATGGATGTAGAGAGAGGGAAAATATGGGAAATTTCCTTTTTTTTTGTTTTTTTGTTTTGTTTTTCAAGACAGGGTTTCTCTGTAGCTTTGGAGTCTGTCCTGGAACTGGCTCTTGTAGACCAGGCTGGCCTTGAACTCACAGAGATCCGCCTGCCTCTGCCTCCCGAGTGCTGGGATTAAAGGTGTGCACCACACTGCCCAGCGGGAAATTTCTTTATTATCTGCTATATTTTTCCTATAAAACATTTCTAAAATAGTCTGTTAAATAAAAATAAAACTTGGGGCTGGAGAGATGGTTCAGCAGTTAAGAGCACTGGCTGTTCTCCCATAAGACTCAAATTCAGTTCCCAGCACATACATGGCAGTTCACAACTGTCTGTAACTCCGGATCCAGAGAACCTAACACCTTTACACCAAATGCACATAAAATAGAGTTAAATAGATATTAAAAATTAATAAATAAATTAATAAAAATAAAACTGTGCCTAGAAGGGCAACTCGTGCCTATGACCCCAGCGTTCAGAAACAGAGGTGGGGCTGGAGAGATGACTCAGCAGTTAAGAGCACTATGTTCTTTTAGAGGACCCACGTTCAATTCCCAGCACCCACATATCAGTTTACAACTGTCTGAAACTCCAGTTCCAAGGACCCAAGGGCACCAGGCACCTACAAGGTACACAGATACACATACAGACAAAACACCATATACAAACAAACAAACAAGCAAAAAGAAAAACTTAATGCTTGCTCTGTGCATAGCCTGAGTCTGGGTGCTTCAGATGAAACAATGAACAGCCAAGCCCCGGTGAGGAGGGAGTTCACAGCTAAGGGCTGCAATCTCTAGCCAGAGTTGTCACAGGAAAACCTGGAAGAAACCTGAGTTGAACCTTAAAAGACAAGCACGAGACAAGGTGGAAAATCCCAAGCAAGAGGTCGAGACAGGAACTTGGTGGTGTGTGATATGAAGGGGAAGGACAGAGAGTGAAGCTGACAGAGAGAGTGGAGGGCAATGGGCAAAAAACAGAGCTGGAGGCAGAGAGGCCTGGGCAGCTGGGCCGCCTCGCGCCGTCGGGGAAAAGCTTTCCCAGCTACACTTTACTTTGAACCAGGCACAGTCCAGACTGAGCAGAACTGCGCACCACAGTTAGGGCTCCTAGGGCCGTGTGACATACGATCAGACACAGACAGAGTAAGAGTAAACACAACAATGTTGGGCGGTGGTGGCCCACACCTTTAGTCCCAGCACTCAGGAGGCAGAGGCAGGTGGTTCTCTGTGAGTTTGAGGCCAGCCTGGTCTACAGAGTGAGTTCCAGGACAGCCAGGGATACACAGAGAAACCCTGTCTCAAAACAACAACAACAACAAAAAAAAAAACCAAAATAACAACAACAAAAAAGAACAGGGATGGGCTGGAGAGATGGCTCAGTGGTTAAGAGCATCGCCTGCTCTTCCAAAGGTCCTGAGTTCAATTCCCGGCAACCACATGGTGGCTCACAACCATCTGTAATGAGGTCTGGTGCCTTCTTCTGGCCTGCAGACATACACACAGACAGAATATTGTATATAATAAATAAATAAATATTAAAAAAAAGAACAGGAAAAAAGAGAGAAGCAAGAGACCTACAGGACAGGAGAGCTGGAAAGTCATCCAAGGTAAAAGGCTAGAGAAATCACTTCTCGCTCTGCACAGCTAGAGCTGCTGAGGAAAGCTGGAGGCCTCCATTCAAAATGCTAACCTTACCACTGACCAGCTTGCAAGACTGAGTCCAATGACAAGGTGACAGAGGTGTCTCTTCACAGAGGAGACTGAGCAGTTAGTTGAAGGCTGGGTACAAATCAGGTTCAGAGTGGGCTAGCCTTGAGGCTGTTCTAGGCCAGGCCGAGGGGCCTAACTAGGCTGCGGGGCCTAACTAGGCTGCAGGGAGCTCATAGGAGGCTAAGCCCACCATATGTGATGCCCGTTCGCCCTCTAGTGGCCTCTGGTTTCTTTTCTCAGTCATTAGCGGTCAGGGGTAGTTTGGGTGCTCTGAGAGGCAGAGCTGCCCTACACTAGAAGACAGAACCGAGAAACTAGGCACGTCTGTGGGAGTGGCGTGCCATATAGGCCCAGTCAGGCAGCACAAGCAGCAACTGCACAAAGCTAGAGCCTGTTCCACAAACTCTGGCAAAGAGGGGCTCTGACTCTCTTACACAGTGAGCTCACCTACCACTCCAACAACACTCTGTGCACCTGTGTAAATCCATGGCATTTCCAGCTAGCCTGTAGTCATAAGGGGTAGCCTTTTGCTCCCAGTACTGTATTAGTAGGGCTAGTAGTACCACCTGGGATCTCAAAAACACCTTTCCAGCAAAGGCAGGCAGAAGGGGGCATATATTCTGCAGGAGCTCTGGCTACAATCAGGTACCCACTAGTCCTTAGCATGTGCAGACAGGTGCAGATGGTGCATCCCCACAGGTGGCACACCTAGGTCTGGAAAGGAGGGAAAGGGGCGGGGTCCCTTTACAAGCTCATAACTTTATTGTGCCACCCACTTAGGAAACACATACTTCTTGTCCTGGCTGCTTTGGGCTCTGAATCTAGAGGGGAAATGTCTCCCCAAGGGGAACTAGCATAAGTCCCCTGGGCTTGGCCTTCTCCTCCAAACTGACTTACAAGATAGCAGCAGGCCAGGCAGTGTCCATCCTGAGTCAGCCACAGTGCCATCCCTTACTAGGCTATTATTCTTTGTCTTTCCTGGCCAATTCTGGTGGCAAAAGGGGGTTCAGAGCAGGGAAAAAGAAAGGGCTGGACCATCACATCAGTGAGAGAGGGGCACAGAGGTTTCTCAAAGGAAGGAGAGGCTGGCCTTGACTCAGGTGATATGTTGTCAGGGCTGGTTTCCTGACTGGGTACCCATTTTCTAGAATGAAGGCCAAGTTTACGTTCTGGGAAGTGTCTCCCATCCTCTAGTGCCAAACCCAAATAGAAACCAACCAGAGTGTCTTGGGGTCCTGTTACTTTTCAATCTCCAGAGCTCAAGACAGCACCTGGAACCTACTGAGTAATGAACAGTACCAGAAAAGATACTCGATAAGACTTAGACATGTGCCTTCCAAAAGATGGCAAACTGAAGGTGAGAACATAGGAAATAAGGACTCTTCAAGTGTATAGGTCCACAGGCCTGGGAGTAATCAGGGCTTAAAGTCTTCATTGGTCCCCATTCCTGGGTTCTCTACTCCCCTCTCTGGCTCCATTACCCCCATTCCTTTTATTATTTTCTGAGATAGGGTTTTATATAATTCAGACTGGCCTCAAACTCACAACATGGTCCAAGCTGGCTTTTAACTCCTCATCTCCTGGCCTCTACCTTCTTAGTGTTAGGACTATAGTCATGTACTATCATTCCTGGTTGCCATTTTTCATAAGTCTCTTCAGGCCCTGATACCATCAAAAATGCCCCATATCCCAATGCCACAAGTCCAAGTTTCCTATACCCTGGTGCACAGCTACCTGGTGAATCTTCCAGCTCGGATCCCAGGCCCAACTCCCCTTACCTTCTTACCACCACCTTCTCTGGACGCTTCTCTGGCACAAAGTGCACCTCCCTTTCCATCCTCTGCTCTATTCTGCTCAGGATTCCACGAGGTCCTGACAAGCTGGGATGCCTCCAAGTACCCCAGCTCAATACACCTCCTACCACCATGGTAGCAGTACTGTCTAGATCACTCACACAAGGTACTCTCCAACCCATCTCAGTGTGGAGCTCCCCTCTTGGTATCTAAGATCCAAACTCACAGTCCTCACCCTTCGTATCCAATCTACCACCAAACGCTCTGTGGCCTCTATCTCCACCAGCCCGGAACAAGTACAGTCCTCTTACTCATTCCCTGGGTGGCAGTCCCAAAACTAAGTCCAGACACTACCCACCTCAGCTGTGTTCTGTCCACACGGAAGCCATGGTAGTGTGTCCAATGCAAACCCTGCTCATCCACAGGTCACCGCCCACCCTGCTGTCTATAACTTTACTGCCTGCCCACTTCCACTGCAACAACACCCGCACTTCCTCCTGAAAGCACTGTCTCCGGATGTCCCAGAGACACATGCTCACTCGCATTCCTGCCCTGCCTGTGGAGTGAACTCTTCTCAGGTTTTCAAACTCAGCCACTGGCCAAGGTCAAATTCCTATTAGCAATCCGATCAGTTCAAAGCACCACATCCCTTTCAGAGATGAGAACTTCCTGACCATACTAGCCCCATGCTAAGTTTTCAGGCTGCTTGCTGCCTGCTTACCTTGCATGCTGTGCCTACAAGGGCTCCATCCCGGCTCCAAACAGCACTCTGCACCAGGTCCTTGTGGGCCTCCAGCTCTGCAGGGAAACAGTCAAGGTCAGGCACCAGGTGATGAGGGTACCAAGGAAGTAGAGGAGAGTAGGCCTGCTCTGGGGCGACTCGGGAGCAGAATCAGCAGCCTGGAGGGGCAGGGCAGTAGCTCCATCCACACATGCTACAGATGCATCTAGAGGCTTCCTTCTTTAAGTCTGCCCGCATCGGGATATGCCTCCATTTAACAATCTTCTGAGATTCCCTGCTTCTCAGCCTGGCTCTCATCTTCCACTGCTCTCTCTAACACACACCCCCACTATGTCACCCTCGCCTTTGTTCTTCTATATCCCACCTCCTTCTGCAATTTGGGGGTTTGGAATACAATAGATGCCTATTGGAAATGGAGAGTGATATACTATTTATTAAAAAGCTTTAAAATGTATACTATGTGCCTATCATACTATGGTACTTTTTTTTTTTTTAGGTTTCTGATGTGGAACCCAGAGCCTTAGAAATGAAGGGAAGCACTCACCACTGAGTTGTACCCCATCCTTGATACATTTTCCCCCGCACTACTAAAAACACCAACAGAGAAGGGAAGGGCTGTCCAGAAAAGGGCAGCCACTCCAGAGTGGCCGTACCTGTCAGGGGCTGCTGCTTGGCTGCATCCCAGACCTTCACAGCCCTGCCAGCTGTGCTCACCAGAACACCATCTGATGTGGGATGGAACTGCAGCGCTTCTACTGCAAGCTCCTCAGGACCCAGCACTACTCCAGGCACAGAGGGAAGGGTGTCTCCGGCGCTTGGCAGCCGCCAGAGTTTTATCTGAAAGAAAGACCAAGTCTGTGGTCCAGATGCTAGGAGCCTCGCTGCTACACAGTCAGGCCTGCCCGTGCAATCCTGATCTCAGCAAGCAAGGTCCCCTGCTGAGACAAGGCCAATACATTAGAGGTCAAGGCATCTTACCTGCTAGGGCTTGAGGGCCACATATCCCATCATGGACAGGAGGGAGCCCAACTCAGGGAGAGTAGGGTGTGATCAGAGACCAACAAGGGTGGCTTGTGAGTGTTGGTAGGGCTCTGTAATCCTCTCCAGCTTCGCATACCGCCCCAGCCTGCTTCCCCCAGGCAGTCAAGCATTGGAAGGACAGATCACAACAGCAGCTATAAGCAGGTAGTTGGGGCCAGCAAGGGCATGCATAGAGGTCAGGGCTTGGAGACCCCAGGCTATAGAGGGTGGGTCATAAGCAGCTTTTCTAACCAGCCCCACTCACCATCCTGTCCGCTGAAGCTGAAGCCAGGAGGAAGTCATCAAATGGAGAGAAGTCCAGGTCAGTGACCAGATCTGTATGGAGGAGCAATCAGATCTGTTGAATGTCCCTTTGACCCAATGAGCTCCTTCCAGAGTTTCAGCGGTGATACCTTCGCCCACATTAAGAAGCCACGTTCCCTGTGGACACTAGAGACACATATAGGTCTCTTCCTACAACTCATATCCTAATGAGTCCGTGGGCTGCTGTTTCTGCAGTTCTATTGGAACACAGCTCCAACATGCACCATGCATTGACATGTGTGTGGTCAGTGTTCCTTCCAGCAACAACTGCAGAGTTAAGTAACTTTATTTGGTTTGGCCAGTTGGATTTTTGTTCTTGGTTTTTTTTTTTTTTTTTAGTGCTGAGGATCAAACCCAGGGCACCATATATGCTAAGCACACACTCTACTACCATGAAGCACATGCTACCCAGATTTAAGTAGCTGGAACAGAAACTGTATAGTCTCTACATCCTAAAATACACACTGCCTTGAACTTTGTAGAAAATGTCTGATGGCCCTTCTCTGCACATTAACACAGAATCACATGGTTTAGTATGGAGTCTTTCAGACCAGTTTCTGTTTTTTAATTTTAATTTTTAATGGGTGCTTTGCCTGCGGGTGTATCTCTGTACACCACTTGCATGCCTGATGTCCATGGAGGCCAAAAGATGTCAGGTCCCCTGGAACTGGAATTACAGATGTTTGTGAACCACCACATAGGGTGACAGAAATTGAGCCCCAATCCTCCTAAAGAGCCACAAGTGCTCTTAAGTGCTAAACTATCTCTCTAATCCTCTCTCTCTGCTTTTTCATTTAATGTGCATGAATATTTTGCCTGCAGAGTACATATGGGCACTACACGCATTCAGCACCCAGATCCAGGAGAGAGCATCAGATTCCCCTGGAGGTGGAGTTCCAGACAGTTGTGAGCAGCAATGTGGGTGCTGGGAACTGAACCTGGATTCTCTGCAAGAGAAGCAGTGGTATTAACTGCTGAATCACCTCTCCAGCCCCTTTTTCTTGTGGTTTTGAGATCGATTTTTGATGTAACATATAACAAATCTGTTTTCTCAGCTTTTTTTTTTCCTGCCTGCAGGCCAGAAGAGGGCACCAGATCTCATTACAGATGGTTGTGAGCCACGATGTGGTTGCTAGCAATTGAACTCAGGACCTCTGGTAGTCTTATGTAGCCCAAGGTCACCTCAGACTTGATATATTGTATATATTGTAGGAAATAATCTTTAACTCCTGATTTTCCTGTCTTTTTCTCAAATGTTGGGATTAAAAGGATGTGCCACCATGTTTATATTTAAACATTATGCTTACATATATATTTTATATACATATATATTTCTACATACATATATTTACATACATGTTTTTAATTCATTTACTTTAGTTAGTGTACGTGTATATATATGTAGGCATGCACATATCATGGCAGCATGTAAAGATCGGAGGACAACTCTATTGAAAAAGTTCACTACTGTCTTTTTGTGAGATCCAACGATCAAACTTATACCATCAGGCCTGCATAAAAGTGCCTCTACCTAGGTGGGTGGTGGTGCACGCCTTTAATCCCAGCACTCAGGAGGCAGAGGCAGGTGTATCTCTGTGAGTTCGAGGCCAGCATGGTCTACATAGCAAGTTCCAGGACAGGATCCAAAACTACAGAGAAACCCTGTCTCAAAAATGAAAAACAAAAACAAACCCCTGAAGCTCAGAACCAGAATCAGGATCTAGACATGCCAGATCTTATCTTTGTCTCTTGGTATTTTTTACCTATAAGGGAAATACCCCAAGTTCTGGAAAGTAGTAAGCCCCCTATCAATAGCATACTCTACATAAAAGCTGCAATAGTCGTCTGTGGGCAAACTGGTAGCTTTGGTGCAGTGGTAACTTTAGAGTCTTTCTCTGCAGAAGCCCTGCCAGCAGGCTGCCCTTGGGTGTAATGAGCTCTAGAACCCTCCCTAAGCTGGAACTCACAGCATAGATCTTTTCTCTCTATCTTTGTTTTGTTTTTCAAGACAGAGTTTCTCTGAGCAACAGCCCTAGCTGTCATGGAACTAGCTCTGTAGACCAGGCTGGCCTCGAACTCACAGAGATCCGCCTGTCTCTGCCTCCTGAGTGCTGGGATTAAAGGTGTGCACCACCACTGTAGCATAGATCTTTAAGTCTGTAATTCTAGCTATTTGGGAAGTTGGGACAGAAAGAATAAATGCTCAAGGCCTGTGTGGGCAACCCCATGATAGGCTGTCTCAAAAATAAAGTTAGAAAAATATAAAGAGATGGCGGGCAACAGTGGCACATGCCTTTAGTCTCGGCACTTGAGAGGCAGAGGCAAATGAGTTCAAGGCCAGCTTCATCAGAGAGCAAGTTCAAGGATAGCCAAGACTATACAGACAAACTCTGTCTCAAAAAACAAAACAAGAAACACACACACACACACACACATAATGTATATACACATATGTATATAAAATATACATACATACACACACATATATAAGGTTAAGGAGGTACAGGGGAAAAAAAAATCTGCCCTAGAGATAGTAAATGCTATTCTGGCCTACATAAGTGCCAATGATGAGAGACCCTGGGGGCACCTACAACAGCCTGAGATGTGGGTATTAGGGCTGGCCATGAGACCTGCCGCTGTTCGAACTAGCCCTCAGCCCACTCCCTTGTAGCTGTGTTCTTCTAAGCAGGTTTCTTCTTTTTTTTTCCTTGCAGAATCATGGAGTAAGCAGGTTTCTTAACATTCGGGTTTGGTATCCTCATTTTCTTCTTTTTCTTTTCTTTTTTTTTTTTTCTCTGTAGCTTTTGGAGCCTGTCCTGGAACTAGCTCTTGTAGACCAGACTGGCCTCGAACTCACAGAGATCCGCCTGTCTCTGCCTCCCGAGTGCTGGGATTAAAGGCATGCGCCACCACCGCCTGGCTGGTATCCTCATTTTCCAGTTGGGAAGTTACTGCAGTACTAACTGCTGGGTTGTCATGAGAATTCAGGGAGGTCTATGTGTGCAAGGACTCATCCTGTGACTCAATTTCATTACCATATTTCCTCCTTTGTTAGATGCCAGCTGCCTGCTTTACTGCCTGATCCTGCTGGCTAGAAATCAGACCAAAGTCATTGTAAGGGGCTGCCTGTCCATATCCACCTCACTTTCCTTGTCTCCTGGCTAGAAGGAAAGTAGTATTCTCACCCATATCAAGGCAAGCAGCAGGGACAGCAGTGGTGCCTCTGGCATTGCAGATGCTGGCTTGCTGTCCCATCTGCAGTGTCATCCTTACCCACCACTAGCCATGTTGCCTCTTCACCCCAAAGCACCAGCCTTGTTTTCCCTTTTAGCTCTGGTTCATCCTGCACCACCGTATTCCCCTCCCTAGTATAAAACTGAGATCAACTCCAGCTGCTTAATCCAAAAAGAGATTTGTGGGGTGAATCCTGGGAGCCTGCCACAATTGGAGGTGCAGTCAGATATGCTACTCTAGGAGGAAACTGGGCTGGGTGGCTGTGGTCCAAGGGTTTCCTGCCAACCTCGGGTGGCTCTGACCATGAGAATTGGAGAGTAAAATGATGGCTGCCTAGGACTGCTGTGCTAAGGATTCTACTAACCTCAAGAGGATCTAGATAATCAGAAATGTTCGGAAACAGGATGCTGGTACACATAACTATCTTTATAACTGGCAGCTAATGCCGGGTAGTGTGGTACACACCTTTAATCCCAGCACTCAGGAGGCAGAGGCAGGAAGATCTCTTTGAGTTCGAGGCCAGCCTGGTCTACAGAGTGAGTTCTAAGACAGGTTCTAAAGCTACAAAGAGAAACCCTGTCTCAAAACAATACCAATAACAAAACACTGGCAGCTAACAACCATCTTTACCTCCAATTCCAGAAGATCCAATAGCAAAGGCACTGCATGAACGTGGTAAACACATGCATACAAAATAGCCACACACATTAAAACAAAAAAAAAAACAAAAAAAAAACCAACCACACATATTAAAACAGAAACAAAACAAAAACTTAACAAAAATCAACTATTCACCTTTAAAAAAAAAAGCACTATATATGGTATCCAAATGACATCCTGAAACTTTTTCAAAGTTTGGATTAGTGGGCTGAAGAGATGGCTCAGTAGTTAAAAGCACTGGCTGCTCTTTCAGAGGACCCAGGTTCAATTTCTAGTATCCACATGGTGCTATGTATGAAGCATCTGTAACTTCAACTTCAAGAAATCTGACAACGGGGAAGGGAGGAGGGGTGGAGGGGAGCGGGAGGGGACTGGGAGAAGGGGAGGAAATGTAAATTTTTTTTGAATGGAAAAATATAAAAGAATATGGAAAAAAAAGAAATCTGACAACTTCTTTTGGTTTCCTCAGGCATCAGACATGCATGTGATACACATACATGCAGGCAAAACACCCATACACATAAAAAAAATGTACAAAATTTAGATTGGGTTAGATGTGATATTTAACCACAGGACTCAGGAGGCATATGCAGTTCAAGTCCAGTCTATTCTACAGAGTGAGTTCCAGGACAGTAGGGCTTCACAGAGAAACCCTGTCTCAAAAATCAAAACAAAACAAATTTAGACTGGAAAACACCCAGAGGACTCTACATAAATCTTGGCTTTTATTATTAATGACTTAATCCTCACCATCATAACTCTGACATTGAGCAGCACCCCTAGTTTTGACTCTCCCTCTTCCTACCCTGCCTAAGGACTAAGGATTTATTCTCTTCCTTCACCCCAGGTCTTCAACAAGAGAGCTCTAGCCCATAGGGCTCAAGCTATAGAGACAAAGCCAGCTAGGTCAATGCCTAGGGGATAGCAAACTTTCCCCAAAGTGGGCAGGCTGCCAGGCAGGCTGCTGGTGACCCCAGGAGCAGCTGCAGCAAACAAAAGCCCTTTGTAAGGGCCCATTCCCACCCAACTACTTCCTTGGATGGCTTTTAGCAGCCTGGCTGGGAAGGGGTCTTAGAAATGAGTGGTGTCCTGCTAGACTCCAGAGAACACAGGGGTAGAAGCCACATGAGAGTTGTGTGTGTGTGTGTATGCCTGTGTTCTCAGGTAAGATATCTGGGTGTCCAGGACTGATACTGCACCTCCTTCTCCTGCCATACTGATGAACTGGAACGTCCAGCTTCCCTCTTCCAGGCCAGAACTCCAAACCAGGTGCAGCCTTCTGACCCCATGTAATCTTACAGAACAAATAATGGGGACAAGAAGCCACAGGCAGTGGGACCAAGTATGCATGAATCCCTGGACCCAGGCTTCCTCTATCAAGCACCACTCACCTGAATGGCAGCCAAGGTAGGCCACGTGCCTTTTGCTCTCTCCATGGCCTTCCTGAGATATGATGCCCAACACACCTATTAAACAAACACAGGGGTTCTGACTTTGAGCTTAACAGGTGCCACTTATCTCCCTTCAGAGGACTTCAAGAGGAGACCAGACCCAAAACCAGGTGACCTCCCGAAAGCCAGTTGTCATTTTTCTTCCTGACTTTGAAAGGACCTAGATTCTTCTCTGGCTTGAACTCTCTGCACTGGATGTAAACAACACTGGAAAAAGAGGCTTGCTTTTTCTCACACTGCAGATCATTTGAGAGGTTAGCTTTGGGCTAACCTTTGGGCTTTCCTCCCAGCTTCACCAGAGAAGGAAGCCAGCACCCCAAACCAGGTTGGGGGACCAAGAGAAAAACTGGAGACCATGTGAGATTGTTCACCTGGGAGACTGAGGCAAGAGAATCCTGTGAGCTGGGGCCTGGCTTGGGCTACAATGTGAGACTCTATCTGTAAAAACGAAAGGGATGGGTGTGAGGTGGAGGTAGAGTGGGTGTAGAGTGGGCGACGATAGTACTTACAAACCTTTGGACCCAGCTTTTCCTAAAGTGCTTAAGTTATTTTGTCTGTGTTGTCACAAACAGCCAAGGGAGTCCCAACTAACACAGGGCTTTATTTATTTATTTTTTCTGGGGTTTTGTTTTTTTCTTTGAGATAGGGTCTGGGTAGCCCAGGCTGCCTTGCATCTCCCGCTCTTCCAGACTTGGCCTCCTGCTGCACCACACCTGGCACAGGGCTCTTCAGACCATCATATGATCCCAGCCACCCAAGGCCCAGATACACGGTGGGGAATTGTCTGTGGGATGGCTGGAAACAGAAGCACTGGTTTCTCTCCTGCCTGGCTAGAACAACCACCATGATTTATGTACAAGCACTCCCTATAAGGTGAGCAGTTTATAGGGGTCTAAGGCCTGTCCCTCCCCCCAGCCCAGGCTATTCCAACTCTCCAGTGTGAATGGAGCTTGCCCTTCTTCACCCTATCTATGGTGATGATGTTTGAACCTTTCTCCCATGTTTACTTCCCTACCTGGGCGGTCAGAGTTGAAGGCAATTAAGCTGCAGCTTGATTTGATGTGGTTCCCACATGTGGGGGTAGTTCCAGCACGAATGTCACTGATCCAGGCCTGCAAATGAAGAATGAGCAACACGGTTAGTGTCAGGTCTCTGCTCGTGCATAGAGAGGGCCCATCTTCTGTGCGTGTGTGTATACACATGTGTGAGTGAACGTGGAGGCCAGAGGACAACCTCTGGTGTCATTACACAGGGACCACCCACCTTTTTTGTTTCGTTTTGTTTATAGACAGGGTTTCTCTGTGTAGCCCAGGACATCCTGGAACTAGCTCTGTAGATCAGTTTGACCTTGAACCCAGAGATCCACCTGCCTCCCATTTGTTAAGATTAAAGGCATGCACCACCACTGTCCAGCCCCACTTTGATTTTTGAGTCAGAGTCTTACCCAGAATATGGAACTCACAAATTCAGTGAGGCTGGCTAACTAGTGAGCTGTCTGTGCAGCTGTGTTGTGATTATAGGCACATAGCATCACCTTAGGTTCTGGACATGAAACTCATGTTTTCATGCATGACCAGCAAGCAGGTTACTAATAAACTCATTTCTTCGGCCTTAGGGAACTCTGCCTAAGTTCTGCACCATCAGAGAAGTACTTCTTCTTCTTCTTTTTTTTTTTTTTTTTTTTTTTGGTTTATTGAGACAGGGTTTCTCTGTAGCTTTAGAACCTGTCCTGGAACTAGCTCTTGTAGACCAGGCTGGTCTCGAACTCACAGAGATCCGCTTGCCTCTGCCTCCCGAGTGAGTGCTGGGATTAAAGGCATGCGCCACCACCGCCCGGCAAGAAGTACTTCTTTGGATATGGAATTGGACTTTTTTGGATCTGTCCCACTGAGTCCTCTAAAAAATACCAAATGTTCTTGAAATAATCTAAGTAGCTAAGAGGGTGATTTTCTTTCGCAAATCAGTTCCCTAATAAGAAGGAGGAGGCTGTCAGAAGCAGGCGCATGTGTCTGTGGAGGGAATATTTCAGTTCAAAGAGGGGGAAGGTGACAAAGAAATGACAACCTAACAAGTTGGGCTTGGCTTGGTTTCTGCAGATTCTCTGCAGATTCTCTCCTGGGGCCCAAGGACCCCTTGAAAACACCCACACTCAGCAGGGAGAAGATAAAGACCTGGCTTCCTCAGAACATGCTCTTCCCTTGCCTAAGTGAAAAGGCAATAATGTGAACACCCCCACGTGTGGGGGAGAAGAAGAGCACCTGTCCTGCAATTGAGATCAGCAAGGTCCCCGTTTCCTCCGCAACCCTTCTTGCCTCGGTGACAAAGCACCCACACTCCCTAGTGCACCCACCCGCAGCATCACCACCTAAATCTCCTAGTTTGTTGTCCATTTCCACCCAGTAGAACATCAGTACAATATGTTACTTTGGAGCCTGTTCTGGAACTAGTTCTTGTAGACTAGGCTGGCCTCGAACTCACAGAGATCCTCCTGCCTCTGCCTCCCGAGTGCTGGGATTAAAGACACGTGCCACCACCGCCCAGCTCCCATACGTTACTTTTCCTTCCTGATTCGTGTTTACAGTGACAGACAGCGGCTTTGAAAGGGAGAACGGACAACCTGCTCTCCCACCTCCAATCACACAAACTGTTTTCAGCCCTCCCTGAGGCCCCTAGTTCCATGGACCTGTCTCTTTAACTTGTTGGATGGAGGTCCACACAGAAAGGCACCCCTGAAGGTCTCCCCAGACCCCTCCAGTAGTAATTACTGCACTCCTAGCAATGCTCTTGATTCAAATCTAAACTTCCTCTCAACCTTTCAATGTCTCCACACTGCACCCAGAACAAAACCCAACTTCCTCGCCTGCAGCTGTGCCCTGTCCTCATCCATCACCACGCCCTCTGTCCATCCTGGGTCCACTTTCTATTTTCTCACTGGGCTTTTTCTTACTTCTTACCCTTCTAGCCTCAGCTGCAACCCGCCTCCCAGGCAGCATTCTCCACAATGGTGAAGTAAACCCCTAGTTCATCACTTCACATCATAGCGCACCCACACACCCCTGGGTGTTCTTCAATGCAGTTTAGTGTGCTTGCTGGCCATCTTCCTCCTGAGGCTGTTAAGTGCCACAGGGGAGGGAAAATGCCACAGTGTTCACTGCTCTAGCTCATGAAGCTGGGCAACACAGTAGGCACGGAGAGGATACTGTCCAGAGAAGGAAATGGAGAAGGGCTGTCATAACTTGCTTTGGGCCACTGACGGTCACTAGAGGTCAATTCCTAAGCCCAATTATCCGAAGATATTCCAGGCTTTCCAAATAATAGGGAAATAGTCCCGGGCCGGCCTGGTCTCTGAAGCAAACTCAACAAACATGCTGTCCTTCTCGACACTTCCTTTGGGCTGCACCTGCTCTAGCTTCTCCAGGCCCTAACCGCTACTAGTAGCATCACCCTAGTAAGAGAAGAGAGCTTGCACCAGCAGAGGAGGAAGAGCCGGCGGAAACCCAAGGGAGGAAGCCTGCCTGGCCAAGGGGCTCCCTCCCCAGATGACACCCTCACTCTCTACATAGGCCGGCCCCAGGCAGGGGCGATCCTAGATATCAGGAAAGAGAAGCCCCAAGTCTGCAGTTTCCTAGCCTGGCTTCCAGCAAGGCCGACCGGAAGCAGAGGCCTGGACGCGGCTGGGAGGACTGCGAGGCCTCCTGGGGGTCCCAGGGCAAGGGAAACTGGCCAGGCCTACCGGGATCACCCAGTGGCCAGGGCGCGTCACTAGAGCTCCGTACTCTGTCCTCTAGGCAGTGAAGGGGCGGCCTGGACTCTGGGGCTCAGCTGAAGGGAGCGGTTCCGGGTGGAAAGCTCGGGGCGGGGAGGGGCGGGGTAGAGGGTCTCCGCAGCCCAGAGTGTGCAGTGCGCCGGCTCGCACAAGAGGATGGCAGGCATCTGGGACCAGGAGCGAGGGATCGGGGTCCGCGGTCCGGGCTCACCTCTCGCCGGGACGGCCGGGCCTCCATGTGCCGATACTTGGACACCTTGAAGCGGTTCATGGCAGCTGGGACAGAGCGAGCGCAGCCTCGACGACTAGGGGCGTCAGCTCTCAGGTGCACGGTAGGACGCTACCCTGGACTCCCGCAGCTTCCAGCCCCACCCGCCCGCAGTTTGTGGAGGACACGCCCCTACATGCTGACAACCAATAGGAAGCGTCTGCGGCTCATCTTGGCACGCCCCCGCATCGCCCTTCTTCCGTGCGGACGCTGCCAGCCCCACCTCTCAGCCAATAGCTGTCCTGAGAAATCACGCCCTGATGCCTGAGGGACCACAGCGCCAGTGGGAGGTCACGTGAGCCACAGCTATCCTCCTGCTTTAGAGACCACACTTCTGTTGCCCTGGGATTAGACGTGCAGGACTCCTCCCTGAGGCTTTTCAATGACCAGTGTGCAGTCTATTCCACTATCTACTTCCTCGAGTAGCAGGACAGAATTAACTAGACTAGAAACGGAGGATAAGCAGCTGGCCTCATAAACGGGAAGCAGAATCAAGGCAGATTTTGTCACACCAGGCCTTCCACATGTTGGGTCCAGAGCTCCCAGCAAATCACTAAAGTCATTTACAGATAAATGAGAAAGGGCAGGCTGAAGAGATAAGGACTAATAAGAATTCTTTACCAACATCTCTCTCTCTTTCTCTGTTTTTTGTTTTTTTGAGGTGGGTTTTTTTCTCTGTGTAGTGCTGACTGTCTTGGAACTAGCTGTGTAGACCAGGCTGGCCTCGAACTCAGAGATCTGCCTGCTTCTGCCTCCTGAGGATTATAGATGTGTGCCACCACAGACTAAGCTACTAAGTGAGCCCCATATAAAAAAAGCCAAATGTAAAAAAGGGTGGGGGGAGCAGGCTGGAAAGATGGCTCCGTAATTGTGCTTGCTATGCAAACATGAGAATCTGAGTTCGAATTGTCGGATCCTCTGGCATTAGAGATATGGACAGTCGTGAGCTGTCATGTGGTGCTGAGAATCAAACCTGGGTCTTCTGCAAGAAAAAGTGTTCTTAACTGCTGAACTTTTATTCATGTGTGTATTCCTTCCTACTTACCTGTATGTGCACTACATGTGTGAAGATGCCTGTAGACGAGGCACTGCAATCCTTGGAACTGTGTTACAGGTTGTCAAGAGTTTCTTGATACAGAAATCAAACTCAGGCATTTGGAAGAACAGTAAGAGCTCTTAACTACTGATCTATCATCTCTCTAGCTCGAATAAAAGTAATTCTTGCTGTGCTCAGTAGTACGCATCTGGAGTCTTAGCAATTTTTAAGGGTGGGTGGGAAGATTGCTTGTGCCCACAAGTTTGACATTAGCCTGGGCGGTATAAGGATAGATGAAGTTGACAAAGAACACACAGCTGAACTGAGAGCATTTTGTTGTTGTTGTTTTTCAAGATAGAATTTCTCTTCAAGTCCTGGATGTCCTGGAACTCACTCTGTAGATCAGGCCTCCAACTCAGAGATCCGCCTGCCTCTGCCTCCCAGTTGCTGGGATTAAAGGTGTTCGCCGCCACTGTCCAGGCGCCACTGTGCTGCAGACATGTACAGTTGCTGCCGAATGCATTGCACAGATTCTTTCCCCCATCTCGCTCTCCCTGCACCTTTTCCTTGCTCCACTCAGTGTTCTTTGTTCACAGCACTGATTTCCACTCTTGAGCACAAACTCTCCAAGGGTCTTTGATTTTACAACAGCTTGGGACTATTCTTTGCTTGTTTTTGTTTTTGTTTTTTTGGTTTTTCGAGACAGGGTTTCTCTGTAGCTTTGGAGCCTGTCCTGGAACTAGCTTTTGTAGACCAGGCTGGCTTCGAACTCACAGAGATCCACCTGCCTCTGCCTCCCGAGTGCTGGGATTA
Organism: Ondatra zibethicus; assembly: GCA_004026605.1. Taxonomy (NCBI): domain Eukaryota; kingdom Metazoa; phylum Chordata; class Mammalia; order Rodentia; family Cricetidae; genus Ondatra; species Ondatra zibethicus. The sequence goes on along the minus strand of PVIU01007975.1, from coordinate 66,481 downwards.
AAGGTGTGCACCGCCATCACCTGGCTAGCTTTCTAGCTTTATCTTCAATTATATACTCTAAATTTAACACTTAAGCATATACTTCTACACCTTCAGATACAAGCTTTCAAAGTTATTTTTGTATAAACTGGTGACATTACTACTCCAGAATGTGCTGGACTTGTGAGGGGCTGAGAAGACACATAGAGACAGAGAGAAACATTGAAAATAGCAAGGTTATAAGAATGAGTAACTGAACCTAGAGAGATGGCTCAGGGGTTAAGAGCACTGGCTGCTGCTCTTCCAGAGGTCCTGAGTTCAATTCCCAGCAACCACATGGTGGCTCACAAATATCTGTAATGAGATCTGGTGCCCTCCTCTGGCCTGCAGGCATAGAGGCTGACAGAACACTGAATACATAATAAATCAATCTTTAAAAAAAAGAATGAGCCGGGCGGTGGTGGCACACGCCTTTAATCCCAGCACTCGGGAGGCAGAGGCAGGTGGATCTCTGTGAGTTTGAGGCCAGCCTGGGCTACAAGAGTGAGTTCTAGGACAGGCACCAAAGCTACAGAGAAACCCTGTCTTGAAAAAACAAACAAACAACAGCAACAAAAAGAATGAGTAACTGGAGGAAGGGAATATCCTTGAGCTGGGGAATTTAGGGTAGGGAAGGAGGTGAGAAGGGCTAGGACAGCTAACATGGATTGTGAAATGTGTAATAGGTACTTGTGACACAGAGGGAGCCTGGAGGCACCACAGGGAGCCATGTGTCCCTTCTGCCAGTGATGGGGGGAACAAGCTTCACAAGTTCCTGAGGAATGCTGGCTTAGTATCTGTTCTTATTTTATTGTTTTTGTTTTTGCTTTTTTAAGGCAAGATTTCTCTGTGTAGTTCCAGCCATCCTAGAACTTGCTCTGTGGAAGAATTTGCTCTGTCTTAGAACACAGAGATCTGCCTGCCTCTGTCTCCCAAGCACTGGGATTATTTGTGTGAAGCACCTACCAACGAGCTTGCTGGCTTTTATCTATCCACCAGAACTCCTCCTGTAGTCCAGTTTGAGTCCATTTTTGGATATTTGCACTGTCATTGGAGTTTGAGGAATTGGCGTCTCCTTCGGACCTAACATTTTTTCCTTTGTTTTCTGAGATAGGGTCTCCTGTAGCCCAGACTGTCTCGAATTTGCTATATAGCTGAACATGATCTTGAGCTCCTGATCCTCCTACCTCTGTCTCCCAGGTATTACAGGTGTGTGCTACAATGTCTGGCAGCTTCTGATGCTCTTGCCACTTGGAACACTCCATCTGTAATTGATGCACTGTTCATCAAAGTTCAGCTATGGACATTATATGGCTCAGGAAGTGTTATGGTAAAAGTAATATGGGGCTGTTCCGTGAGTGGTGCATGGGCCATGAGGGGCAGAGGCAGGGAGCTTCTTGACGAATGAGAGACAGTGGGCAAGACCTGAGAGACAGAGACATGGACAGGCACGCCATGCAGAGTCAGGTTGGATATTTATTTAGTGGGTTATGGAGGAGAAGGGAAAGAGGGAAGGGGAAAAGCAGAGGGAGAGAGAGAGAAAGAGAGAGAGAGAGAATGACGGAAAGGGGAGAAGGGAGAGAAAAGGAAAAGGGAAGGAAGCTCAGGCCTGAATCCATTGGAAGATCAGCTTGCCTCAGCAGACAGGGGAGGGAGTGGGTGGGGCCTGTCTCTTAAAGGGACAGGACAGACCATTACAGGAAGTTTAACTTTCTCCCCAATCCTTCCCCCTCCCCCACCCTATACGTTTGAGAATCAGATCGAGGACCCTGGTGTGCTTATAGCAGTGCTCCTATAGGGTAGCACTTATTAGTGTTACTTCATAAGAAGTCTGTTCCTGTGAAGTGAGTTTGTTCCTCTAGAGCGGGTCTGCTCTAACATATTCTAGAACGTGGATAACCAAGTGCACAAGTGATACTTAACAGTCATTCACAATACTCTGAAATTCTTGGTGCAGGTTTGGAGAAGGCTAACGTACTTAAGACGGGGCTGAAAGCTTCAAGTTCTGCTGCGACATAATCAGACACAGAAAACCTGCAACCGACAACGGGGGTGGAGACTTTCTGAGAGAACACGCAATGAGGTGTAATTTTCAGGGTCAAGGTAAATTAGCCACAAGCAGCGTGCCGGAATCTGCGATAACTGACGCCGCGTGGTCTGCTGGGATTTGTAGTTTCTCCCAGGATAAGACTCGCTAGAAGATTACAACTGCTATACATCACTCACAAGTAAAATGCAGCATTCACTCGTACGTCACAGAAATCCCAATACAGGGGAAACATACAAGATGACATCATTGGAGCAAAGCACTTATACGCGAGCACGCACGGCTCGCGCCCTGCCTGCTGCGGATGCCTCGCCTCCGGAAGATGCGACAGGTTTAGCGGGCGCAGGCGCAGTGTCCCCGGGTCAAGATGGCTGCGCGTTGTTCTCCACGCTGGTTGCTGGTGGCTGTGGGAATCCCCCGGCTGCCCGCTGCAGCGGGGAGAGGGGCCCAGCAGCCCCGGGGCGGCGTAGTGGCAACATCGCTGGGTCGCAAGCTGAGCATCTCTGCCTTCTGGCTTTCCATGAGCGGTCACGGCCCCCGGACGCTGCTGACATTGAGACCGGGTGTCCGCCTCGCAGGTGAGGGAGGCTTCCAGATCTCGAGTAGCGGCTCCTGGGACTAGAAAGGGCGACTCGCCTCGCTCTGACGACCGGGGTAGCGGGATGGAGGTATCTTCCCGATCGAGAGAGCAGGGACACAGGCAAGCAGGGGTCAGAGAGGCCAAGGTGCGGGCTACCCAGAAGCCGTTCAGGGGAAAGAGCTGCGTGGAGCCGGAGGTGGTGAAACGCTCCGAAGGCCGTGAACCTTCACCTCTGTCAACATACACCTCTCTGTCCAGGCTGCTGCTCCCTTGCCCTATTCCTTCTCTTTTCTTCACTTTCTAGCTTGTAGGAGGCAACTGCCGTTCAGTGAGTGCCAGGCACCTAGAGATCTGGGCAGATGCAGGTGTTTGTCTTCACTAAGGTCAGAAAGTGTCACGAATTGTCATTTCACAGTTTGCATCCCTAACATCACGTGATGTAAATGAAGGACATATCAGTCTTTTTTAGAATCCTGTAATAATGCAGTCTAAAATTAATTGAACACTTAGTGTGTATGAAGTATGTTTTTCAGAATATTTCATGTAACAGGCATTGTTACCCTTCCTTTTTTTTTCTCCCTGAGACAGGGTTTCTCCGTAGCTTTGGAGCCTGTTCTGGAACTTGTTCTGTAGACCAGGCTGGCCTTGAATGCACAGAGATCCTCCTGCCTCCCGAGTGCTGGGATTAAAGGTGTGCACTACCACCGCCTGGCTTACCTTTCCATTTTCTGGAGAAACAGGCTTAGATGTTAAAGAATTTGAAAAAGTTACAGAGCAGGAAAGTGGTAGTTTTGTCATGGCACTTACTTTCCTAATTGCTGGAGAAAATACCAAGTCAGTGTGCGGTAAGCCTTGAAGTGCTTTGGCCATGATGAGCAGATAAACAATCTTTAAAGATTTATTTATTATATATACAGTGTTTTGCCTGCATGGTCACCTTTGTGCCAGATGAGGGCGCCAGATCTCATTACAGGTGGTTGTGAACCACCATGTGGTTGCTGGGAATTGAACTCAGGACCTCTAGAAGAGCAGCCAGTGCTCTTAACCACTGAGCCATCTCTCCAGCCCCAACAATCTTTCTCTTTAAAAAATATTTTAAGAATTATTTGAGTCTTATGTGTGTGTGTGTGTGTGTGTGTGGTATGTGCTCTTGAGTACAGGTGCCCACAGAGGCCAGAGGCATCTGATCCCCCTGGAGTTACAGGCAGTTAATGAGCTGCTATTCCTAGGGGCTAGGAATTGAGCTGTATCCTTTACAACAGCAGAATGTGCTCCTAACTGTTAAACCGTCTCTCTAGCCCTCTAGCCTGTCTGGGAACTCACTCTGTAGACCAGGCTGGCCTCAAACTCACAGAGCTCAGACAGCTTCTGTCTCCTCAGTGCTGGGATTAAAGGTGTGCGCCCCCACCGCCCAGCCTCATATTTCCTTATACTGTGTTTACCACTTCAGTGAGGATGAAGGAAGCAAGTACTGAACTTTTAGTTTCAGTAGTGGTTCCAGGGACCAAACGTAGAGCCTTGAAGTATTTTTTAAAATTGCGCCTTTGTTTGAGAGAGACATAGACAGGCACTAAGTATTCTGTAGGAAGCAGAGCTAAAGAACTGCAGTTTGAGTTCGTTAAGGCAGCCCATAGGCCACAGCCGACATATTTTATCTCAAGTGATTCCATCTGTGGAAGTGGCATTCCTCAGTGTGTGTCCTGATACCATATCTAAGGTCATCAATTCTGTCCCGGAACTTTAATCTGTGGTCATTTCTCAAGCTTGGTTTATGAAATCAGATGACATAAAAATCTTCCAAGCAAAAGAAAACGGTAACTTGCTACTTACACTGGGCATTCTTGAAACAACATGGAAAATAATCCTGGGTTCACAAAAAGCAAGACATTTACTGGACGTGTCTTAGATAAAGCAACAACAGAAACCAAAGAGTTAACTAAACAAATTATTCCTAATATTGTTAGCCATTGGTGGCTTTAGGATTTCAAAGACATAACTCTGTGGTTATCTACACAGTTTTATGTAAGTTCTCCACTGCGGTTGTTAAAGTTGCTTTAACGGCCAAACTTCTGCCACTAATAGACTCATCCTCTAGGCAGTGGAAGGACTGGAGGTTAAACTGGCCAGGCTGCTATCAAGTAAAGAGGAGGCTGAATATAGGCTCACTAAGAATCCACCACCCGGCTGTGTTTTTGAAATGTTGTTTTTAATTGGAAACAGGGTGTCATGTATTTCAGGCTGGCCTAAAACTTCCTGTGTAGCTGTGAATTGGACTTCTGATCATCTGCTTCCCTTTTCCCTAATGCTAGGATTATGGGCATGTGCTCATCATGCACCATTATGCTGAGTTTTTTCAGTGCTGGGAATCAAGCTCAGGGCCCTATGAATGCCTCGTACGCAATGTATCTACTGAACTATATCCCCAAGCTGTGCCCTCATTTGAAGTTCATTGAGTTTGGTCTCTAGTGTACTCAGAAAGGAACAGACCCTACAGCTGAGGCTTTTTGATCTTTCACAGGTATTCCATAGTTGCTCATTTATAATTTCCTCTTGTTGGACAAATTCCCAGACTAACTGACATTCTCGTTTCACTTCCAGGAACAAAAAGTTTCCCTTTTGTTTGTACTGCTTCCTTCCACACGAGCGCTTCCTTGGCCGAAGATTATTACCAGATATTAGGAGTGCCCCGAAATGCCACCTCGAAAGATATCAGGAAAGCCTATATTGAGGTGTGTATTGGTCTCAGATTGACTGACAAGTTTGTAAAAAGATTGCTGGTGATCTTTATATATATGTGTGTCTAATTTTTAAATTTGTGGTATGTGTCTGCGTATGGACATGTGCACAAGAATGTAGGTGTTTCAGCTAAGCCCTTGTGTAAGAAAAAGAAAAAAGAAAAAAAAAGAATGTAGGTGTTCACAAGAGGGCACTGGTTGCCAGGCAGTGCTGGCACACACCTTTAATCCCAGCACTCAGAAAGCAGAGGCAGGTCAGTTTCTTGAGTTTGAGAGAGGCCAGCCTGGTCTACAGAGTTCCAGGACAGCCAAGGCTACACAGAGAAAACCCTGTCTCGAAAAACAAAAAAAAGAGGTATTGGATTTCCTTAGGACTATAGTTATAGGCAGCTGTGAACCATCTGTCATGTCTGGGATTTAAATTCAAATTTTCTGGGAAAGAAGTATGTGTTCTTAGCACTGATTGCTGTTCAGTCCATCTCTTCAGCCCAGATTGCTGTTGATCTCGTCTGGTCTCTATTGACTTGGTGCATAGCACACTGGGACAGGTCACGAGCAGCTGATCCTGTGTAGTTATCTGAGAAAAATGAAGTGTTGGGTGCCTTTGGTACACTATCTAGTATCAGTTAATGCTTTTTTGTTTGTTAGTTGTTTTGTTTTGTTTTTTTAGTCAGGTTTTTCCCTGTAGCCCTGACTGTCCTTGAAGTCACCGCGTAGACTAGGCTGACCTTGAACTCAGAGACCCACCTGTCTCTGCTGGGATTAAAGGTCTGGGCCATCATTCCCTGTCTAGTCAACTGTTTTTTAAGATTTAATCTGGAAACTCTGTCTCAAAAAACAAAAAACAACAACAGCAAAAAATTTAATTTCTGTGCATGTGTATTTGCCTCATGCATGTATGTGTACTGCATGTATGATTGGTGCCATCTGAGGTCAAAAGAGGGCATTAGATCTCTAGAAACTGGAGTTTTAGACAGTTGTGAGCTTCTATATGGGTCCTGGGAGCAAAATCTAGTTATTTGCAAGAGTGTTAAATGCTTTTAGTGACTGAACCATCTCTCCAGATCTTAGTTAAGTATTTTTGGAAAGATTTCTGGTAGATAAGAAATATGTAGATCTCTAAAAGAATGATTAATTTTTTTTAAAGATTTATTTATTTATTATGTATACAACATTCTGCCTCCATGTATGCCCGCATGCCAGAAGAGGGCGCCAGATCTCATTACAGATGGTTGTGAGGCACCATGTGGTTGCTGGGAATCGAACTCAGGACCTCTGGAAGAGCAGCCAGCATTCTTAACCACTGAGCCATCTCTCCAGCCCCAGAATAATTAATTTTCAAATTTTAAATCTCGTTTTAAGAATTCGTTGCACTGGGACTGGAGAGATGGATCAGTTGGTAAGAGCATTGACTGTTCTTCTGGAGGTCCTGAGTTCAGTTTCCAGCAACCACATGGTGGCTCATAGCCATCTGTAATGAGACCAGTGCCCTCTTCTGATGTGCAGGCAGAACACTGCATAATCAATCAATCAATCAATCTTAAAAAAAATAATTTATTAAAAAAAAAAGCCAGGTGATGGTGGCACACACCTTTAACCCCAGCACTCTGGAGGCAGAGGCAGGTGAATCTCTGTGAGTTCGAGGGCAGCCTGGTGTACAATAGCGAATTCCAGGACAGGCACCAAAGCTACAGAGAAACCCTGTCTCAGAAAAAAAAAAAAAAATTGTTGCACTGGACAGTGGTGGCACATGCCTTTAATCCCAGCACTTGGGAGGCAGAGACGGCGGGGGATCCTTGCGTTCGAGGTCAGACTGGTCTACAGAGTGAGTTCTAGGACAGCCAGGGCTACATAGACAAACACTGTTTTGAAAGCACACAAAAGATTTTTTTCGTCTCTTAAGAAAGACAAATGCTGAAAGAGTCATAACTGTGACAAGAATTTGGGTTCTGCTTTATATCTATAGTAATGTACTTTCTTACCCCCTTAGCTTGCCAAGAAATATCACCCGGACACAAACAAGAATGATCCCAAAGCCGAGGAAAAGTTTAACAAACTGGCGGACGCATACCAGGTAACAACTTGCCATGTCATCTGGTTCAGTCTCTCCCTGCTGAAGTATTATGCTAGTTCCGCTAAATTAGAATCTCAATGAAGAAACAAGGCTGGTGGGGTAGGTCGGTGGGTGTATGGATCTGCTGCCAAATCTGATGACCCGAGTTCAATCCCCAGTACCCACATGGAAGACAGAGAGAAGCAATTTTCTTTTTTTTTATTGATATTTATTGAGCTCTACATTTTTCTCTACTCCCCTCCCTGCCTCTCCCTTCCCTCCTTCAACCCTCCCCCAAGGTTCCCATGCTCCCAATTTACTCAGGAGTTATTGTCTCTTTTTTGTTTTGTTGTTTTGTTTTTTGAGACAGGGTTTCTCTGTGGCTTTGGAGCCTGTCCTGGAACTAGCTCTTGTAGACCAGGCTGGCCTCGAACTCACAGAGATCAACCTACCTCTGCCTCCCAAGTGCTGGGATTAAAGGCGTGTGCCACCACCGCCAGGGGAGATCTTGTCTTTTTATACTTTCTACTTCCCATGTAGATTAGATCTATGTAAGTCTCTCTTAGTGTCCTCATTGTTGTCTAAATTCTCTGTCTGTTCTATTTTTTTTCCATGATATTTATTGAGCTCTACATTTTTCTCTGCTCCCCTTCCTGCCTCTCCCCTCCCTCCTTCAGCCCACCCCCAAAGTTCCTACGCTCCCAATTTACTTAGGAGATCTTGTCTTTTTATACTTTATATTTCCCATGTAGATTAGATCTATGTCAGTATTCCTTTAGTGTCCATATTGTTGTCTAAATTCTCTGGGATTGTGGTTTGTAGGCTGGCTTTTTTTGCTTTATGTTTAAAAACCACCTATGAGTGAGTACATGTGATAATTGTCTTTCTGTGTCTGGGTTACCTCACTCAAAATAATGCTTTCTAATTCCATCCATTTTCCTGCAAAATTCAAGCTGTCGTTATTTTTTTCTGCTGTGTAGTACTCCATTATGTAAATGTACCACTTTTTTTTATCCATTCTTTGATCAAGGGGCATTTAGGTTGCTTCCAGTTTCTGGCTATGACAAACAAAGCTGCTATGAACATAGTTGAGCACATGTCCTTGTGGCACGATTGAGCATCCTTTGGATATATACCCAAAAGTGGTATTACTGGGTCTTGAGGAGGGTTGTTTCCTAATTTTCTGAGGAATCGCCACACTGACATCCAAAGGGGTTGTACCAACTAGCATTCCCACCAGCAATGCAGAAGTGTTCCTGTAGTGGAAAAATTAAAAATGCTGCAGGATTCCCAGCGGCAGTAGGCAGCAGAAATGCTGTAGGTCCCCAAGTGGTGGTAGCGGACCATGTGGTGGCAGGCAGCAGGCCCTGACAGCAGCCAGTCCAGGCAGAGACGGGCTGACAGTCCCTAAGCAGTAGCTGGTCCCAGGCAGGGAGACACGTGGTGGGCGGGCAAGAGACAAAGACATTGATAGGCATGCTATGCAGAGTAAAGTTGGAGAAGGGTGAAGGGGAGAAGAGCAGAGAGAGAGAGAGAATATATAGGGAGAAGCAGGGGAAGGGTAGAGAGAGAAGCAGAAGCTGCCTCTCCCAGAGGAAGACAGAAAAGAGAGAGAGCTCAGGCTGGAAGCCGAAGATCAGCCAGCCTCAGCAGATGGGGGAGGAAGTGGGCGTGGCTTGTCTCTTAAAGAGACAGAACAATCATTACAGTTCCCTTTTCCCCACAACCTCTCCAGCATAAGTTGTCATCAGTGTTTTTGATCTTGGCCATTCTTACAGGTGTAAGATGGAATCTCAGAGTTGTTTTGATTTGCATTTCTCTGATGACTAAGGAAGTTGACCATTTCCTTAAGTGTCTTTCAGCCATTTTAGATTCCTCTGTTGAGAGTTCTCTGTTTAGGTCTGTACTCCATTTTTTTTTTTTTATTGGATTACATGATCTTTTGGTGTCCAATTTCTTGAGTTCCTTGTATATTTTGGAGATCAGACCTCTGTCTGATGTGAGGTTAGTGAAGATCTTTTCCCATTCTATAGGCCCTCGTTTTGTCTTGTGACTGTGTCCTTTGCGTTACAGAAGCTTTTCAGTTTCAGGAGGTCCCATTTTATTAATTATGTCTCTCAGTGTCTGTGCTGCTGGGGTTCTATTTAAGAAGTGGTTCCCTGTGCCAATGCGTTTCAAATGTACATCCCACTTTCTCTTCTATAAGGTTCAGTGTGGCTGGCTTTATATTGAGGTCTTTTATCCATTTGGATTTGAGTTTTGTACATGGTGATAGATATGGGACTATTTTCATTTTTCTACATGTTGATATCTAGTTATGCCAGCACCACTTGTTGAATATGCTTTCTTTTTTCCCATTTGATATGTTTTGCTTCTTTATCAAATATCAGGTATTCGAAGATGTGTGGATTGATATTCGGGTCTTCTATTCTGTTCCATTGGTCCTCCTGTCTGTTCTTATGCCAGTACCAGGCTGTTTTTAGTACTGTAGCTCTGTAGTATAGTTTGAAGTCAGGGATTGTGATGCCTCCAGAAGTTCTTTTATTGCCCAGGATTGTTTTGGCTATCCTGGGTTTTTTTGCTTTTCCAAATGAAGGTGAGTACCATTCTTTCGAGGTTTTTGAAGAATTTTGCTGGGATTTTGATGGGCATTGTGTTGAATCTGTAGATTGCTCTCGGTAGGATTGCCATTTTTACTATATTCTGCCTACCCAAGAGCATGGGAGGTCTTTCCATTTTCTGGTGTCTTCTTCAATTTCTTTCTTCAAAGATTTAAAGTTCTTGTCATACAAGTCTTCCACTTGTTTGGTTAGAGTTACTCTGAGATATTTTATGCTATTTGTGGCTATTGTGAAGGGTGTTGATTCTCTGATTTCTTCCTCAGCCCTTTTATCATCTGAGTACAGCAAGGCTACTGATTTTTTGAGTTAATCTTGTATCCTGATACATTGCTGAAAGTGTTTATGAGTTGTAGAAGTTCCTTGGTAGAATTTTTGGGATCACTTATGTAAACTATCATAATCATCAGCAAACAGTTGAGAGTTTGACTTCTTCTTTTCCAATTGGTATCCCTTTGATCTCCCTTTGGTGTCTTATTGCTCTAGGTAGGACCTCAAGAACTATATTGAATAGGTATGGAGAGAGTGGACAACCTTGTCTTGTTCCTGATTTCAGTGGAATCGCTGGGAGTTTCTCTCCATTTAGTTTGATGTTGGCTGTTGACTTGCTGTATATTGCCTTAATTATAGGTATGTTCCTTGTATCCCTGCTCTCTTCAAGACCTTTATCATGAAGGGATGTTGTATTTTGTCAAATGCTTTTTCAGCATCTAATGAGATGATCATGTGGTTTTTATTTTTCAGCTTGTTTATATGATGGATTACATTGACATATTTTCATATTTTGAACCATCCCTGCATCTGTGGGATGAAGCCGACTTGGTCATGGTGGATGATGGTTCTGATGTGTTCTTGGATTCTATTTGCTAGTATTTTATTTAGTATTTTTGCATCAATGTTTATGGATGAGATTGGTTTGTAGTTCTCTTTCTTAGTATTGTTTTTCTATGGTCTGGGTATCAGGGTAATTGTAGCCTCATAAAAAGAGTTTGGCAATGTTCCCTCAGTTTTTATTGCATTGGTATTAGTTCCTCTTTGAAAGTCTTGTAGAATTCTGAGCTGAAACCATCTGGTCCTGGGCTTTTTTTGGTTGGGAGACTTTTGATGACTGTTTCTATTTCTTCAGCAGTTATAGATCTGTTTAATTTGTTTATCTGGTCTTGATTTAATTTTGGTAAGTGATATTTAACCAAAAAGTTGTTCATTTACTTTAAGTTTTCCAATTTTGTGGAGTACAGATTTTCAAAATATGACCTGATGATCCTCTGTATTTCCTCCATGTCTGTTGTTATGCCCCCCTTTTCATTTCTGATTTTGTTAATTTGGATATTCTCTCTCTGCCTTTTGGTTAGTTTGGATAAAGGTTTGTCTATTTTGTTGATTTTCTCAAAGAACCAACTCTTTTTCTCATTGATTCTTTGTATTTTTTCTTTGTTTCTATTTTGTTGATTTCATTCTCAATTTGTTTATTTCCTGCCATCTAGTTCTCTTAGGTGAGTTTGCTTCTTTTTGTTCTAAAGTTTTCAAATGTACTGTTAATTCACTAGTGTGGGATTTTTCCATCTTCTTTATGTAGCCATTTAGTGCTATGAACTTGCCTCTTAACATTGCTTTCAGAATTGTGTCCCATAAATTTGGGTATGTTGTGTGGTCATTTTCATTGAATTTTAGGAAGTCTTTAATTTCCCCCTTTATTTCTTCCTTGACCCATTGATGATTCAGGTGAGCATTGTTTAATTTCCATGTGTTTGTGCGTTTTCTGGAATTAGTATTGCTGTTGACTTCTAGTTTTAAAGCATGGTGATCTGATAAGGTACATTGGGTTATTCCAATTTTTTTGTATCTGTTGAGGCTTGTTTTGTTACCGAGTATGTGGTCAATTTTAGAGAAGGTTCCATGAGGTGCTGAGAAGGTATATTCTTTTCTCTTGGGTGGGATATTCTATAGATGTCGGTTAAGTCCATTTGAGTCATAACATCTGTTAGTTCTCTTATTTCTCTGTTCCTTTTTTGTCTAATTGACCTGTTCAGTGGTATAAGGGGAGTGTTGAAGTCTCCCACTATTAGTGTGTGGGCATAGATATTCAGTATTGAAATTTCCTCTTGATGGATTTTTTTTCCTGTGACTAATATGAAATGTCCTTCTTTGTTTCTTTTGACTGATTTTAGCTTGAAGTCTGTTTTGTTAGATATTAGGATAGCTACACCCGTTTGTTTCTTAGGTCAATTTGATTGGTATATTTTTTCCCAGCCTTTTACTTTGAGATGATGTCTGTCTTTGAGGTTGAGATGCATTTCTTGTATGCAGAAGAGGGATGGATTCTGTTTTCGTATCCAATCTGTTAGCCTGCACCTTTTTATTTCCAGCCCCATAATTTATTTATTTATTTATTTTTCCATGATATTTATTGAGCTCTACATTTTTCTCTGCTCCCCTCTCTGCCTCTCCCCCTCCTTAGCCTGTATCTTTTTATGGGTGAGTTGAGTCCATTTACATTAAGGGATATTAATGACCAGTGGTTGCTATATCCTGTTAATTTAGTTTTCATAGTTGGTGATGTTAATTTTTGCGTTTTTTTCTTCTTCAGGATTTGCTGAATGAGATCATCAATTGTGTGTGTTTTTGTTGGTGTGGCCATCTTCCTTGGTTTGGAGTTTTTCTTCTAGTATTTTGTGTAGGGCTGGGTTTGTGGCTAGGTATTGGTGAAATCTAGATTTGTCATGGAATATCTTGTTTTGTCCTTCTATGGTGATCAACAGTTTTGCTGGGTATAGTAGTCTGGACTGGCATCCTTGGTCTCTTAATGTCTGCATAATGCTTGATCATGACCTTCTGCCTTTCATTGTCTCCACTGAGAAGTCAGGTGTAATTCTGATAGGTCTACCTTTATATGTTACTTGGCCTTTTTCCTTTGCAGGTCTTAATATTCTTTCTTTACTCTGTATGTTTAATGTTTTGATTATTATGTACCAAGAGGACTTTTTTTTTGGATCCAGTCTATTTGGTGTTCTGTAAGCTTCTTGTATCTTCATAGGCATATCTTTCTTTAGGTAGGGAAAGTTTTCTTCTATGATTTTGTTAAATAAATTTTCTGTGCCTTTGAGTTGAACTTCTCCTTCTTCTATACCTATTATTCTAAGATTTGGCCTTTTTATGTTGTCCCATATTTCATGGATATTTTGGGTTAAGCTTTTGTTTGATTTAATGTTTTCTTTAACTGATGAGTCTATTTCTTCTATTTTATCTTCAGCACTGGAGATTCTCTTTTCCATTTCTTGTATTCTGTTCATACTTTCGTTTGTGGTTCCTGTTCTTTTCCTCATGATTTCTGTTTCTATAATTCCTTCGGCTTGTGTTTTCTTTATTTTTTCTATCTTACTTTTCAAGTCCTAAATAGTTTCTGTTATATATTTGAGTTCTTTTTCTTGGTTTTCTTTAAGTTATTTGCTGATATCTTCCAATTTTTTGTTTGTTTTTCCTCCATTTCTTTAAGGTAATTTCTTATTTCATCTTTAAGAATTTCAAACATTCTCTTGAGATTATTTTTTTTTTGATCATTTTCTTCTGGTTCATCCATATTTTCAGGTCTTACTTTTGTAGGGTCTTTAGATTTTACTGGTATTGTGTTGCTCTTTGTGGTGTAGCATGTGATCTTACCTTTTCTACTCATCTTTTCCTCTAATAGGTGTGGTTGGGGCTGTCTGAGATTCTGTTGAATAATCTTCTAGGTGCCAGTGAATCCAAAGCTAAGATGGTTTTCCTCATGGTACAGTGTCACAGTTCTAGTTACCCTGTTGGTTATTCCTGTTCTTGGGGGTGGCTCAGTCCTCCTGTGCTTTGGTCTCCTTCTTTCGAGTTTGCTGTCTTAGGCCTACTTTGCCTAGGCTGCTGGCTTTGATCTGTTTCTGTAAATCTTGGTCTGGATCTCCTCTTGCAGAAGTCCCTGGCTTGGAGTTAGACCTGTTCTGGTGGTGATCACTGACTCTGGATCTGGTCGCTGGTTTAATCCTGATCCGCTCGTGTCCTGGGACTGGGTTTGCTCCTGGCTTCTGACCCTGTTGGAGCTTGTTCTCTCTGTGTCTTAGGTAACTGGTTCAGTGCCACTCCGTTTCAGTCCTCCACCACTGCGACCTGGCGGAGGGCGCAGACTCTGAGTCAGGTCGTTGCCTCGATCCTGGTCTGCCAGTGTCCCGGGACCGGGTTGGCTCCCAGGGCTGGGTTTGCTCTTGGCTTCTGCTCTTGGTGGAGCTTGTTTCTCTGTGCTAGGAGTCTGAGAAGCAACTTTCACAGATTGTCTCTGACCTCCACCTGAGTGCCATGATATTCAAATTCTTACACATGTACACAAAATAAATAGATATAATTTTTTAAAAAAAGAGAGACCAGGAGTGGTAGTATATCTGTAATTCTAGCACTGGTGAGACAGGAGAATTTCTGCAAGTTTAAGGGCCATCAGGACTCCACAGTCCATCTCAATACAAAACCAGGAACAGGGTTTGCCTGTATCAGTGAAGCTCCTTAGGTAATTCATATTGATAGCTGATCTTGAGACATCCCAGTTAGACTTAGCCGTTACTTGGTAGCAATTCTAAAAGTAGAATACCATATGAAAATACAGAAAAAAACATGTCTGTGAAAGAGCCACTGACCAATTACAGAGTTATTGGAGAATGGCCATTTGTTTTAGTTAGGGTTTTATTACTGTGAAGCGACATTATGACCATGGAAACTCTTTTAAAGGAAAACATTTAATTGGAGTTGGCTTATAGGTTCAGAGGTTTAGTCCATTGTCATCATGGCAAGAAGCATGGTGACACAGAGGCAGACATGGTGCTGGAGAGGTAGCTGAGACTTCTACATCTAGATTGGAAGGTGACAGGGAGAGAGAGACACTGGTCCTGTCTTGAGCTTCTGAAACCTCAAAGCCCACCCTAGTGACACATTTTCTTCAACAAGGCCACACTTCCTAATAGTGCCATTTTCATTCAGGCCACCACACCATTACTCTTGGACTTGATTGACTCTAAGGGGTTCTGCATATGTCAAGAGTTTATATGTTCAAGGAACTAGATGTCCACTTATAAAAAGAGTCACAACTCAGAGGTATGAAGGTTTTATCCCCTGCTAATCTGTGCTAGAGTTTTCTACAGAAGTAGAACTAATAGGATATATGTAATCATAAGAGATTTATTAAATTAGCTCTTTAGATCAGCTGCAGGGGGGCAGAGTGCTGTAGAGATGACTCATTAGTTTTTTTTGTTGGTTTTTTTTTTTTTTTTTTTTTTTTTTTTTTTTTTTTTTTTTTTTTTTTTTTTTTTTTTTTTTTTTTTTTTTTTTTTTTTTTTTTTTTCGAGACAGGGTTTCTCTGTGGCTTTGGAGCCTGTTCTGGAACTAGCTCTTGTAGACCAGGCTGGGCTCGAACTCACAGAGATCCGCCTGCCTCTGCCTCCTGAGTGCTGGGATTAAAGGCATGCGCCACCACCATCCAGCTGAGATGACTCATTAGTTAAGAGCACTGGTAGCTCTTCTAGAGGACTCAGGTTCAATCCTAGCACCCACATGGCAACTCACAACCACCTATAACACTCCAGGTGGTTTTTTTTGTTTTGTTTTGTTTTTTGGTTTTTGGTTGTTGTTGGTTTTTCGAGACGGGGTTTCTCTGTAGCTTTGGAGCCTGGAACTAGCTCTTGTAGACCAGGCTGGCCTCAAACTCACAGAGATCCACCTACCTCTGCCTCCCGAGTGCTGGGATTAAAGGTGCACGCTACCACTGCCTGGCCTATAACTTCAGTTTTAAGAGATCCAATGCCCTCTTCTGACTTCTGATAGCATCAGGCATACAAGTGGTATGTAGACAAAGTACCCATACCCATAAAAATATATATATAAATTATTATTATTTTTTTTTAAAGACAAGGTTTTGTAGTTGTTGGGTTTTTGTTTGTTTGTTTTATTCTTTGGGGGCCCACCACCCAGCTCCCAAATAAAATAAATACACCGAGACTTATTCTTACTTATGAAATCCCAGCGTTAGCCAGTTTCTAGCCAGTTTTTCTAACTTAAATTAACCCGTTTCTCTTCTTCTATGTTTTGCCTCTGGGCTATTTACCTTTCTTTATTTCTATATATGTCTTTCTTCCCTTCTTTCTCCATGACTGGTTGTGTGGCTGGGTGACCAGCCCCTGATGTCCTCCTCTTCTTTTCTTATAACCCCTCTTCTCTTCTCTACCCCAGCCTGGATTTTTTTCTCCTATTTATTTTCTCTGCCTGACAGCCCTGCGTATTTCTTTCTCCTGCCTTGCTATTGGCCATTCAGGTCTTTATTAATCAGGTGTTTTAGGCAGGCAAAGTAGCATAGCTTCACAGAGTTAAATCCATCATTAAACAAATATTCCATAGAATAAACAAATGTAGCATATCTTAAGCTAATATTCCACAACAGGTTTTCTCTGTGTAACTGCCTTGGCTGTCCTGGAACTCACTCTGTAGACAGGCTGACCTTGAACTCAGAGAAATCTGCCTGCCTCTGCCTCCCGAGTGCTGGGATTAAAGACACGAATCTTCATGTCAGGCTCATAAAAATTATTTGTAATATGAGGTCCAATATGATTTTGGTTTTTGTTCAAATAGGGTATCACTGTGCAGCCAGACTATGTTCAAACTCATCTCCTTGCTTTAACATTCTGATTGGTGTGGTTACAGGCATTCACCACCCACAATGCCTGGCTTTTGTAGAATGTTTTGCACATAAGACCAGTTAGTAAGGGAGCTGGAGAGATGACTTAGCAGTTAAGAGCACTGACTGGTCTTCCAGAGGCCCTGATGGTGGCTCACAACCATCTATTTATGAGATCTGGTGTCCTCTTATGGTGTTCAGGCATACATGCAGGCAGAATGTTATATACATAATAAATAAATAAATTAAAAATAAAAAAAGACCACTTAGTAAATGTGATAGACTTATGTGGCATGAGCTGTTGTCTGTGTTCCTGAGCCTTAGAAGGCCCAGAAAGGCCTGACTGCTGTGTCATCTTTCACTGTAGGTGTTGTCTGATGAAGGAAAGAGGAAGCATTATGATACTTATGGCTCTGCTGGCTTTGATTCTGGGGCCAGCAGCTCTGGGCAGAGCCAGTGGAGAGGAGGTCCTTCTGTTGACCCGGAGGAACTATTCAGGAAGATCTTTGGGGAGTTCTCATCATCTCCTTTTGGAGATTTCCAGACTGTGTTCGATCAGTCTCAGGAAGTAAGTTTCTTTCTTTATTTTTAAATTTATTTTTGTGTTTTTGAGAAAGGGCCTCACATTGTAGCCCTGGATGTCCTGGAATTCACTATGACCAGGTTGACCTTGAACTCACAGAAATCTGCCTGCCTCTGCCTCCCAAGTGCTGGGATTAAAAGACGTGCGCCATCATGTACAGTGTGCCTTATTTTAAATGATTAACTTTTAAGCAAAAGTGAGACAGAGTTTAGTTTCTGTTTCTCAGAAAGGCGATGGAATGATCCAGAGGCAGCCATTTGGCAGGAACTTAGAAATATTTGGAAAATCCTGTAGGTAGTAATGAAGGTGTACGTTGTGATGTTATTAATAGCTGTTTAGTCAGGTAGCATTGCAGGCCCTCAGAACCATAGCAGAGTGATTTATCTAAAGCAGCGCTCTCCACCTGTGGGGTTGCCTGTCAGATATATTTACATTATGATTCTTAACAGTAGCAAACTTACAGTCACGAGGTGGCAATGAAATAATTTTATGGTTGGAGTCACCACAGCATAAGGAAGGTTGAGAACCACTGCCCTAGAGCATCCCTGTTACTCTGGGAAGATACTGCTGGCGAGAGCTTCAGAGTTCTGTCCTAATGAGACGCTGTCAGAGTGGAGGAAGGAAGAGAAATGTCCCAGGGTCTAAGGCACAGTTATGGACCAGTCAAGCTTCTCGTTAGTACTGTTTCAATTCTGTTGTTGTGAGAACATACCTGAGACAACTCTAAAAGTGGGCCTGCAGGGTGGCTCAGCTGATGAAGAGCACATGTTGCTCTTGCAGAGGACCCAACTTCAGTTCCTGTCACCCTTATGGTGATGAAAAACTGTAACTCCAGTTCCAGGGGATCCTACTTTCTCTTCCCTTCTCCTTGGGCACTAGGCACACATGTGGTGCATATACATATAGGCAAAACAAAATAAAATCAAGTAGAAAGATTTCTTTTGGCTTACGATTTTAGAGATTTGAATGGATGGTCTGTTGGTCCCACTGTTGGGTGAAGCCATATGTAATGGCGGGGAGTGTGGGTGAGCAGAGCTGCTCATCTGATCCTGATTGTGAAGGGAAGGAGTGCAGACTGGCACGCAGATCCTCTTTGATGACACAGAATCTCTCACCAGACCACACCTCTTCAAGGTCCACTGCCTTCCAGACACTGTACTAAGATGGAAACCAAGCCTTGGGCCCTTGGGAGATATTCTAGATTTAGGCCAAAGCAAATGCCACATGCAGATATTAGTCCTGTCTTCAGCTCTTGAAGAGTAAATTTTCACTTAATACATTTTTAAAATCCATATGTGTAAAGCTGGATCAGCTAAGTGAATAGCACCTATTTTTTTTTTCAAGACAGGATTTCTCTGGCTGTCCTGCAATACACTCTGTAAACCAGGCTGTCCTTGAACTCACAGAGATCTGCCTGCCTCTGCCTCCCCAGTGCTGGGGTAAATGTGTGTGCCCCACCATCACCCGGCAATAGCACCTATTCTTACTGACCTGGTAGAGTATACATGTGCATGTGTTTGCTAGTTATGGAGTAACTACAGGTGCTGCCCTCCTGTCCTGAAACAGCAGAGTGACAGGCCATATCTTTCAGTACATCATGGAATTGACCTTCAATCAAGCTGCCAAGGGCATCAACAAGGAGTTCACTGTGGACATCATGGATACCTGTGAGCGCTGTGACGGCAAGGGGAATGAGCCTGGAACCAAAGTGCAGCATTGCCACTACTGCGGCGGCTCTGGCATGGTAAGGGTACTGTGGGGCCGCTATCCCCACTCCTCTTGGTAATGTTTCTCTGTTATCCACCTACCTATGCTGCTCCAACCACTCTTTTCTCTGTTCTAGGAGGTCCTTTATTTAGATATTTCTGGGGCTTGGGCTAGGTGCTAACTACATAGCTGAGGATGACCTTGAACCTGTAATATTCCTTTCTCCACCTTCAAGTGCTAGGATTCTACCCTGTCTTTTAGGGAGTGGAGATTAGAGGTAGGACAGGGTCTTCCTCTGTAAGCCAGGCCGACTTCTAGCATCAGGCTTTGGAGTGCTGGAATTTATAAGCACGTGTCATCATGTCGGGTTATAATTTTTAAAAATTTTTTAATTATTACATTTATTTGTTTATTGTATGTGCATGTGTGCTATGGCCTATATGTAGCATTCAAACGACAACTTTTGGAAGTCAATTCTCTCCCATTATATGGGACCCAGTGTTTGAACTCAAGTCGTTAGACTTGGTAGCAAGTGCCGTCTTGTCAGTCCATTTTATATAAGTGGGCTTTTCCTGTTGTCGTTGTTGTTTTTCAAGACAGGGTTTCTCTGTGTATCCCTGGCTGTCCTGTAACTCTCTCACAGAGATCTGCTTGCCTCTACCTTTGAGCGCTGAGATTAAAGATGTGTGCCACCGCTGCCTGACATTTTATTTTATTTAATGAGATAACGTCTCAATGTGTAGTTCTGATTGATCAGAAACTTGCTATATAGACCAGACTAGCTTCAAATTCAGAATTTTTTTTCTGTACCATGTACAGGCATTCCATATTTAGAGTTCTTGGGATTGTTTCTAATTGGTGAACATGTTCTTAGTATACACCAAGCCATGAATTCATATTTTGTTTTGTTTGAGATAGGATTTAACTCTAATTTAGGGTGGCTTGGAACCGAATATAGACCTCAGGCTGACTTTGAACATGAGGCAATCTTCATTTTCCAGCCCCGTTAGTGCTATGAAGACAAATGTGAGCCATCGTGCCCAGCTAAAACCTTGGATTCAGTCCCCAGAGTATACACATACATGGGAGATGGTGCAGAGAAAGCCAATCAGTGATATATGGGGCTGGAGAGCTGGCTCAGAGGTTAAGAGCATTTGACTGCTCTGCTCTTCCAGAGGTCCTGAGTTCAATTCCCAGCAACTACATGGTGGCTCACAACCATCTGTAATGGGATCAGATTTCTTCTGTGCATGAAGACAGAACACTCATATACATGAACTATATGAATAAATTAATCTTTAAAAAATGTGATCGGAGAGATTGCTCAGAGGTTAGGAGCACTGACTGCTCTTCCAGAGGTCCTGAGCTCAATTCCCAGCAACCACATGGTGGTTTGCAACCACCTGTAATGAGATCTGGTGCAGGCTTCTGGCCTGTAAGGATACATGAAGACAGAACACTGTAAACTTAATAAAATAAATATATCTTTAATAAAAAATTTTGACTTTAGAACTGGGTGTGGTAGCATATACCTGTACTCCCAGCACTTGGTAGGTGGAGTCAGAAGTTCAAATTTATCCTCCACTACATAGCAAGTTTGGGTCTAGCCTGGGCTATATCATCCCTCTTCCTCCACACACACACAAAAAGTTCAAATTAGCAGTGTGAGCACCTATAGCTGTTTTCTTAGGCAGTGTGTTTTATGGCAGCACATGCACACAAGACGTCCATCCTTGCTCCCTCTCTTCCTTCACATCCTTTTCTCACTTAAAATTTAAGATCATTGCTGGGCCTTTAATATACGCCTTTAATCCCCACATTCAGGAGGCAGGTAGATCTCTGTGAGTTCAAGGCCAGCCTGGTCTGCAAAGCAAATTCCAGGACAGTCACAGCTACACGTGGAGAAACATTGTCTCAAAGAACAAAAACAACCAAACAAAAAAATATTATTCTTTGAAAGTTACATACATGTATATAATGTATTTTATTCTTATCCACCCTCCTTATTGTGAGTTGGGGGTGGGCAGGGTCTGATGTAACCCAGGCTGGCCTTGATCCCCTGATCTACTGCCTTTACCCCCTCCCCCCGTATGTTGGGATCATAGAACTGTGCCACTTAACCTGGAGATAAACCCTCAATAAAACACTTTTTAATAAAACAATGCACCTACATATTCAGCATTTTCCTTCTTTTCCTCAGGAAACTATCAATACAGGCCCTTTTGTGATGCGTTCCACATGTCGGAGATGTGGTGGCCGGGGCTCCATCATCACAAATCCTTGTGTGGTCTGCAGAGGAGCAGGACAAGCCAAGCAGAAGAAGCGAGTGACAATCCCTGTGCCTGCAGGTGGGCCATTGCCCGGGAGATGGGCCAGCTTTGTTGGCCTTGTTGTCAGCGTGATTGCAGAGCTAGACTTGAGGGCCCGGGTCCCCAGGTTGGAGGAGGAACTAGAACCTGTTACAGTCTTCCTTTATACCAGTCATCGCTACAGTGGGCCCACTCTGCTCCCGTTTTCTGTCCTCTGTCTCTTCTGTCTTCATGCAGTGAGGACTGTCCTTAACAGGAGACCAGCTAGTTATGTGGTGACACCTGCTAATCCCAGTTCTCAGGAGGCTGAGGCAGGAGGAGACCCCATCTCCAAAATAAGACAAGAAAACCTGGTCAAGTGGGTTTCCTGGGTAGACATCACTGTGGGAGGCCCCTACCACAACTGCTATTTGCAACTTTTGTTTTCCTAGGAGTTGAAGATGGTCAGACAATAAGGATGCCTGTGGGAAAACGAGAAATTTTTGTCACATTCAGGGTAGGTGCTTGCCTGTCAGCTTCTGCTGGGTCCTTGTTCTGTCAGTGGATACAGCTGAGGGTCCTCATTGTAGTAAGGCAGACAGTTCATGGGCCAAGGTGTCACTGTTCCAAATTCAAGAAAGGCTGCTGGGGCGTGGCTCTTGTTTTCATGTCTGGATGCAGAGAAACTTCCTCACAACACCAACAAGTTAGAAACATAGCCAGGTGTGGTGGTGGTGCATGCCTTTAATCCCATCCCAGCACGCGGGAGACAGGAGACAGACGCAGGTAGATCTCTGAGTTCGAGGCCAGCCTGGTCTACAGAGTGAGTTCCAGGACAGCCAGAGCTACACAGAGAAACTCTGTCCTGAAGGAAAAAAGACACATAGGAGACAAACCCCCAGAACATCTGTGTGAGTGTGTGTTTTTGTTTCGGGTTTGGAGATATGGTTTCTCTGTCCTAGAACTCTGTAGCTCAGATTGACTTCGAATTCATAGAGATCCACCTGCCTCTGTCTCTAGAGTGCTAGAATTAAAGGCGTGTGCCACCACCACCCAAGTATGTGTGTATGTGTTGTTATTCTTTTCTAAAATTGTTTTAATTCTTTGGTTTTTTGAGGCAGGGTTTCTCTGTATAATCCTGACTGTCCTGGAACTTACTCTATAGACCAGGCTGGCCTTGAACTCAGAAATCTGCCTGCCTCTGCCTTGCCTCCCAAGTGCTGGGATTAAAGGCATATGCTACCATACCCAGCCAGAGAGAGCAAATTATAATGGTATAGTTTTATTTAGCAGTGCCAGAAATTTAACACATAGTTTTGTGCATGCTAGCAAAGTACTCACACCCTTTTCCCCAAAATGGTTTTCTCTGGTAACAGAAATATTTAGACTTCTAGGTATGTGTCTGAGAAAAACCCATGTAAGTGTAGCATGTCTTGGTTCAAGAGTATATATGACAGCCCTGTTAATAGTAGCAAGACACTGGTGACATACCTGGTGTCTGTAAAAAAGGAATAGTCATCAAACTGCTATATAACAGAACATTATCAATCTTCAGAAGGAAAGAACCACAGGTACTTCATCACCAACCACAGGGGAGGAAAGCAGATTGTTAAAAGCTGTAAAGTACAAGGGACTGTCTACATAGAGTTGTCAACTGGGTGACATTGATTATGTGCTGTTTAGGAAGTACAAAGACAATACAGTAAAGGCATGCCTGTAGGGTTGATAAATGCTAAATTCAGGATAGTGATTAACTGAGAACCATAAAGAAAGTTATAATTTGTAATTTTTCTTTCTCTGCTTTTGAGCCAGGATCTCCCTGCATTGCCCAGGCTGGCCTGGAACGCATGATTGTCCTATCTTAGCCTCTAGAATGTTGGTATTATAGGTGTGTACCCCTTGGTCCAGCATGTTTGTAATGTTTTAATTCTGTAAGCTTGGTTGTAGGTGTACTGTTTGCCATTTTTCTTTTTCTTTCTTCCTTCCTTCCCTTTTTTAAAATATATATTTTGGGTTTTTTGTTTTTGTCTTTTTCTGTATGAAAGCTATTACATTATTTGAATCAAGTACTAGGTATAGTGGTACATGCCTATAATCTTAGCATTTGGGATGTGGAGGCCTGGGCTCTACAATAAAACCCTGACCTTTTCTAAAAAAAATTTTTTTTGTTTACTTCTAAATTACGTGTATGTATATGTGTATCAAAGGATGCGCACATGGGTGCAGGTGTTTAAAGGGCCAGAGTTAATCAGATTTCCCGAAGCCAGAGTTACAGGTGGTTATGAGTCACTTGACGTGGTTGCTGGGAATCAAACTCAGATCCTCTCGAAGAACCATCTTTCCAGGCCCCAAAACCCTGTCTTTAAAAACAAGGTTAAAAATGAAAACTAGAACTAAGACTCAGGAAGTAGGTAGAGTGCCTTGCGTACACAAGGCCTGGGGTTCAGTCATCAACACTGTATAAAACTGGCTATGGTGTTACCTGTAATCCCAGTACTTGGGAAGTAGAAGCTGGAGGATCAGAAGTTCAAAGTCATCCTCAACCTCAGAGAATGGAAGCCAGCCTGGTTTGATGATCCTTTCTCAAAAAACATCCCATCTCCTCCAAATAATAAAAATAAAACCAACGGCAAAGCTGGATATAGTGACACTTCCCTGGAATCTCACTACATGCAAGGCTGAAGCATAGGTTTACATAAGTCCATGAATTTGGAACCTATATATAGTGAGATCGCCTCTCAAACCAAAGATAGCACAGTATATAAAAATAGCATGATGAGTGAATCATCCAGACTGAGAAGTCAAAGATGAAGGTAGGTGCTGGGCTGTAGTTTAGTGGTGGTATGCCTGTGTGTGCAAGGCCATGTGTTCTATCTCCAGCACCGCAAAAATAGATAGGTAAGTAAGATTCCTCTCCTTATTTTTTGAGACAGTTTCTTGCTGAAGATGGAGCTCATTGATTCATCCAGGCTTTCTAGCTAGTGAGCTCAAGAGATCTACCTGTACACGCGCGCACACACACAGAGCAGTGACTGGGCTTACAAATGTCTACTACCATGGCCTAGCTTTTTCTGCTTGTTTGGTTGGTTGAGTTTTTTTGTTTGTTTGTTTTCAAGACAGGGTTTCTCTGTGAAACAGTCCTGGAACTCACTCTGTAGACCAGGCTGGCCCTGAACTCACAGAGATCCACCTGCGTCTGTCTCCTGAGTGCTGGGATTAAAGGCCTGCTTCACCACCACTCAACCAATGCTCAGCTTTTACATGAGTGTTGTGGCAGGTACTTCCCTAGCCTCTGTAAATCATTTTTATCTTTGTAGGTCTATTGGTCTGTGTTTAATCACCTTTCTAATTAGGTAAGATTCGGGGGGAAATTAGAACACCAAATTGCATTCCTATTTACTTTTATAATTGAAAGGTTGTGATGGAGGCTGAGTGACAGTGCTCTGCTGTAACATATGCATGGAGGATGTGTCCCTCCAGAGCCCTGGGGTGCTATCTTATTTAAGTGCAAAGGGGCCCCAAGCTCAGGTAGGCAGGACACATGGCTGATGTCCAGCCTCAGGCAGCACTTCCACAGTGCTCACACTTGTCTTCTCTTTGGCATTAGGTGCAGAAAAGTCCTGTGTTCCGGAGGGACGGCGCAGACATCCACTCCGACCTCTTTATTTCAATAGCTCAAGCTATTCTTGGGGGTACAGCCAAAGCGCAGGGCTTATATGAGACAATCAATGTGACGGTAAGAGGTCTTTGCACCCTGGCACCTTGTCAGTCTTCCTTCCTTCCTCTCTTTTCTTTCTTTCCTTTTTGAGACTGATGCTTTTTGTATATCTACCCTAAGCTGATTTTGAATCCAAATGCCTTCCCCTTCCATGTGCTGTGATTACATGTATGTGCCACCATGCCCAGTTAATTTTTTCTAAAATGGGAAAAAGCTGAGGTGGTCCTAAACCTGAGTGTCCAGCCTGTTAAGGATTCTAAGAGTAGAAGAGACATTGGAGCCTGTGACACTCACAGCTTTAGGCTGTTCCTTGAGTAGTAATTACCACTCTAGGCCTTTCTGTCCACTGTTGGCAACGGTTCTTGGTCTCTGTCTCCTCTTCCACTGGCCAGGGTCCTAAGAATTGAGGGCATGTTACTACACTGCAGCAGGTGCTCCTTGTTCACATCCCCACCTTTGGTCTGTCTTGGGGAGCAGGTGTCTTGGGGGCTGTGTCTTACTCTCTTGAGCACCTCTAGGTTTTTTGGGATTTTTTTTGTTTTGTTTTTTTAAAGATTTACTTATTTTTGGGCTGGAGAGATGATGGCTCAGCGGTTAAGAGCATTGCCTACTCTTCCAAAGGTCCTGAGTTCAATTCCCAGCAACCACATGTGCTCACAACCATCTGTAATGAGATTTGGTGCCTTCTTCTGGCCTGCAGGGATACATGCAGGCAGAACACTGAATAAATAATAAATAAATAAATTTATTTATTTATTTACTTATTTTTTATGTGCATTGATGTTTTGCCTGCATGTATATCTGTGTGAAGAGGTCAGATCCCCTGGGACTGGAGTTGCAGATAGTTGTGAACTGCCATGTGGGTGCTGGGAATTGAACTTGGGTCCTTTGGAAGAGCAGCCAGTGTTCTTAACCACTGAGCCATATCTCCAGCTTCCAGACCACCTCTAGTTTTAATTGCAGCTGTAGTGGCCAGCTTCCTGTGCCCACCCTAATACCATGAGATATATATATATATATATCAGGGCTTTCTTCAGCCTCTGGATACGGAGACTTTGGGCATGCCTTAGGCCATGCCTGTGGTCACTGTGGGCTCTCCACCAAGACTCCTTGATGTCCAGCCCCTGAGAGTAAGGGAGCAAGCTTAGTCTCATACCTGCTTTCAGCTGTTTGCTCCCAAGTCTTTTGCTTCACTCCTCACATCTTTTTTGTGGACTCAGCTATCCACAAATGTGGCTAGCTTGTTCTGTACACCGGTGCAAATCCTTCTTTGAAGATGCCTTCCTCTGTATAGTGAAATGTTTTATTTTTGGATAGTGGGGACCAGGGAACATCAGTGCATTCCTTTCTCAATAGATCCCTGCTGGGATTCAGACAGACCAGAAGATTCGTTTGTCTGGGAAAGGCATCCCCCGGATTAATAGCTATGGCTATGGAGACCACTACATTCACATCAAGATCAGAGTTCCAAAGTAAGTGTCTACTAAGACTGTGGCCAAGGTGGCCAGACCCCCCACACAGATACAGGGAGCAGGTACCCTCTAGCCTTTTCCCTGCCAGACCCCATACATAGATACAGGGAGCAGGTACCCTCTAGCCTTTTACCTGCCAGACCCAGCATACAGCAGTTCTGCTGCCCTTTGAGCTCTTATCTTGGGCAGGTTTATTTCTTCCTTGAAGTCAGTTTTGTCCAGCCTATATGTCCCATCTGAACAGTGCATCTAGCAGGTTAGCTTCATTGTGTTGTGGAAGTATAAATTACACAGGTGCTAAATTCCTGATGTGTTTGGACAGAATGCTGTGGCACTCAGCATGGGCTATGCTGTGCTCCTCCGCCTGGGAAGCCAGTTCCAGCTGTTGTGCCTTTTGTGAGATTATTTTCTTCTCTTTTCTTCATTTTTTTGGTGGAGAGGGGGAAGGCTTTGAGACAGGGTTTCTCTGTAGCTTTGGTACCTGTCCTGGAACTTGTTCTGTAGACCAGGCTGGCCTCAAACTCCTAGAGCTCCACCTGCCTCTGCCTCTTGAGTGCTGGGATTAAAAGTGTGTGCCGCCACTGCCTGGCATGAGATTACTTTCCTACCTGCTGCCCATAGACACACACACAGCACGGACACCCCATCCTCACCCCTGTAAGTATCTAGCATAACAGTAATGACAGTTGACACAACTCAAAAAGTTGTAGAGAGATGTTTGACAGTTGAAATAACTCAAAGTTGGAGAGAGATGTGGCCCTCAGTCCCTCACCACTAGCTTGGTGTATACCCTGCCTGAGCAAGAAACTTAGCTGCATTGTGTCCTTTCCAGAGCTGTGTGGCGTAAGTGCTTGGCTTCTAACTGTTCTTGGTCCACAGGAGGCTAACCAGCAGGCAGCAGAACCTGATCCTGAGCTATGCTGAGGATGAGACTGATGTGGAGGGGACAGTAAATGGTGTCACTCAGACGAGCACTGGTAAGGATCCTGGGAATAATGTGGTGACATAAGGGACCTCTGAATAGCTGAAGGGTTGACAGACAATTCACAACACATTTGATTTCAACTTGAGTTCCCATAGGCCCCCAAAAGTATCATTGGAAGAGGTGACCCGTGGGAGTGAGACCGTACCCCATTGAGCTTCTGTCTTTCACTACATGCGTCTGCTTAGAAACCACAGGACTGCCTCTTGCCCACAGCTCTATCTCAGAGCTGCTATTCTGAGTTCTAGCCTTGGTTCTGCCATCTGCCTTGTGAATTTGGGCACTTCCCTCTAAGAGTTCTCTGTAATAGCTTAAGAGGGGAAATCAGTTGGACAGATCTGTGCCTTCCTGACCTCAAATGCTTTACCAGGATTCCAAAGTAAACCATGTAAAAATCCTATCAAGGACACAGGATAGCTTTGATCTCCTGAGTCAGTGAACATGTTACCCAAGGTCAGATGTCATGCTCTGTGAACATGTCTGGGCTGGAGCTTTGCTGTCCCCCCATAGCTGTATTTCAGGTGACGCCTCTGTTGATCAGGCAGGTTGGGACAGACTGTGCCCAGGCCACACATGTTTTTACCTCATTGCATCATTTGTTTTGTGGGAACCTGGACGGAGTTCTCCAGTCTGGAATGGCCTTAGATTGGTGTATTCAGAGTTGGGCAGTTTTTGCAGTGGAGTACAGGGAGGATGCGTTCTCTGAAAGAAGAGATGATAGTGGACATGGAAATCCCAGCAGACTGTGTCTGTAGCTTAACCAAACACCAAGAGAAGAACAGAATTGGGGGAGAAGGGGGTGATAGTGAGATATTTTGTGCCCCACTCAGAGGCTAGGTTTAGAGATCAGGTGGTTCATGGTCCTGCTTTGTCACGGTTAGCTGTGAAGCCTTAGACAGACTAACTGTTTAAGCTGGGAGAAATAGTAGCACTATTTATCTGAGCAAGGTGGCCTAAACCTGTAACCCTACCATTTTTTTTTTTTTTTTAAATATTTATTTATTTATTACGTATACAATGTTCTGTCTGTGTGTATGTCTGCAGGCCAGAAGAGGGCACCAGATCTCATTACAGATGGTTGTGAGCCACCATGTGGTTGCCGGGAATTGAACTCAGGACCTTTGGAAGGGCAGGCAATGCTCTTAACCACTGAGCCATCTCTCCAGCCCTAACCCTACCATTTGAGAGATAAAGTAGTAGAATTAAGAGTTCAAGATCATCTTCCACTATGTAATGACTTTTAGGCAGGCCTGGGCTACATGAGACTTGTCTCAAAAAACCAAAACATATAGGGCTTCTAAGCAGTTTGGTGAGGTCAAGTAGTAAAGCCAGTAGTGTGGTACCTGGCATGTATTAGAAGTGCCATAGAGGTCATTTACAGTGTTGACACACTAACTTGGCCATGCTTTACCAAAGACATGAAATGGAAAACTCGTGCTCTTTTTGTCTTAGGAGACTCAGGAGGGGTGGGAAGCCCATGGTTTATAGAGCTGTTGTGTTAAGAGTCATTATGTTACTTATACCTTTCTATCTTAGAAAAGGAAATGCTCAGAATTGAAGCAGGACACACCTGTTCTCTGGAGCTCAAGTCAGAAAGTGCAGAGTGAGCAGTGTGGATGCTGTGCAGGGCCTAGAGCTCAGATGTGTCCCTACTAGTTTTGTTGATTACCCATGGTGAGGGGCTACTTACAGGAATGTTGGTAACCCCTCAAATAATCGCACTACAGGAAAGTCCTACACAGAGATGGTGACTCAGTGGAAGCAGCATAGTGAGTTCCCCTTTCAGCTAACCCTCCCCAGAGCACACACTGTGCAGTAGAGTCACATGCAGCAGGAGGCGGCACATGACCCTCTCCCTAATCCATCTTTCAAGATTATTAAAAGGCCTAATTTTGAGAGTGTCTTGTAGGTGGTCCTAGCTGCTATGATGACAGTGGCTGTTGTGTTATAGGACATCGTTCCACAAAACTAGACCCCACCCTACCCTTGTTCCCAGATTTGTGCCTCTGAGCTTTGGCTACCTCCCTCTAAAGAACCTCAGTTGACTCAAACCTGATAACTTTTGGAAGCTGGGACTATTTTATTTTTATAAATAAGGCCTTACTTTATAGCCTTGGCTAGCCTCAAACCCAAAGAAATTTGCTTGTCTTTACCTCTTAAATGCTGGGATTAAAAGTATATACAACTGGGGCTGGAGAGATGACTCAGAGGTTAAGAGCATTGGCTGCTCTTCCAGAGGTCCTGAGTTCAATTCCCAGCAACCACATGGTGGCTCACAACCATCTATAGTGAGATCTGATGCTCTCTTCTGGTGTATAAGCATACATGCAGGCAGAACACTGTATACATAATAAATCTTTAAAAAAGGTATATACAACCACACCAGGTTCTTTTAATTGGTTGTACACTATACAAGGAACATGTATCAGCAACATTAAAAACATGTGCTGTAAGACTTTTGAGATGGCTCAGCAGGTAAGCCTGCTTGTTACCAACCCTGACAACCTGAGTTTGATCCCTGGAGCCCACTTGTTGGATGGACAGAACTGACCCTCCCCGTTGTTCTCTAACCGCCATACATACTCTGTTGCATGCAGCTGTATGTGCACCCACACATACAAAATTAATAAATGGGGGGGCTGGAGAGATGGCTCAGTGGTTAAGAGCACTGACTGCTCTTCCAGAGGACCCAGGTTCAATTCCCAGCACCCACATGGCAGCTCACAACTGTCTGTAACTCCAGTTCCAGGGGATCTGACACCTCCACACCAGTGCACATAAAATGAAGTTAAATTAACCATTAAAATTAATAAATGTGGAAATTATCAGGCATGGCTGTTCACACCTATACTTAGGAGTAGTGGAGCAGAAAGCCTAATAGTTCAAAGCCAGTCTGGGCTACAAAATGAGTCGAAGGCCAAGTTTCTGGTGTAGAGTTATAACTGCACAAGAGTTAACCTCGGTCTCTGCTCTAACAACCATCCATCCAGCTGTGCACTATCTGCAGCAGTGAGGGTTAGATGTCAGAGTAATATACACCTCACTGGCACTGTGAGACACAAGACAGTACAGCAGAGGCTTGTGTGTAAGAGCAGCTCCCTTGTTGGTTATCTTGGGCATGTTAATATGTACAACATAGACAGTGTGCAATGTACAGTGGGTTCAGAAATTGGATTTTTTTTTTTTTGAGGTTCATTATCTTATCTTGTAGCCAGTAGGTCGGTGGTTAAGAGTCTGGGCTAGGTCTGAGCTTAGTTCTACTTCCTGCTGGCTGGCTCTGGGACTCTAGGTGGACCTGACATTGCTTCTGTGTGCACATCAAGTATGCGAAGATGATGAGCTACTGTGTATAAGCTGTGTGACTTGGCCTCAAGGCCTCTGGCATTTAGTTTGCCTTTGTTGTTATTCAGATTGCAGACAGTGCCTCTCCCTTCCTTTTTCTTTCTTCCCCTCCTATGGTTTGACTCCAGGAAGAGCTGTGATGTCCTGAGGCTCTGAGTGTCCATTTGCTCATGCTAACACTTGAGGTCCCCCTGCCAGCCTGAGAGTGGCCCCTCTGTTTCTGGAGTGGCCCTTGGCTGCTCCTTGAGTGCCAGCCCCCAGGGCAGCTAGACATGGGTAGGCGGGGCAGGCATTTGCTGTATGGAGGAGTGTGATCTTGACCTTGGTTCTTTCTGCTGTTTGTGCCCAGGTGGCAGAACCATGGATAGCTCCGCAGGAAGCAAGGATAGGCGAGAGGCTGGGGAGGACAATGAGGGATTCCTTTCCAAACTTAAGAAAATGTTTACTTCCTGATACCCCTGCTGAGGTAGGAAAACCTGTGAGCGTTCTTCCCTGTTTTCCTCTGTGAACTAATCTCTCTTCTGGTCACTTTAATCAACATCAAACCCTACCCTACCCCAGAAGTCAGAAGTGCTGCCCATCAAAGGCATAGCAAATATGGTGTCCTCGAAGTCCTTGGAGCAGATCAGGATAAAGCACAGGATAAAGCAGGCTGCAGAGGCCAACATCTTCATTCAAATTCAATTTAGATTCCTTCTTAGATGGGTTGAA
This sequence comes from Ondatra zibethicus, assembly GCA_004026605.1. Lineage (NCBI taxonomy): Eukaryota > Metazoa > Chordata > Mammalia > Rodentia > Cricetidae > Ondatra > Ondatra zibethicus. Next base: position 34,951 of record PVIU01007975.1, on the reverse strand, counting down.
TTTCCCAGGGGCTCTGTCCCTCCATGGTAGAACCAGCTTGCCCACAGTCCGGAAGGCAAATTGTGGCGGAGCCAAGCCTAGAACTCAGATCTCCTCCACCTCCAACCTGCTTTTTAGCACTCTGTTGTATCCAGGCAGCGTGGTGCTGTGCAGGTCTGGGGCTGCTGAGTCGTGCTTGTGTTCCGTGCCTGGAGACACACTGCTGTTTGTGCTCACCCTGGGGCTCTTGACCCTCTAAACACAGCCATTCTCCAGGGGTTAACAGAGCCTCTCCCACACGGAGGAGTTCTTCTGAGGTGTGGAGTATAACTGTTTGTCTCCTTGGCTCAGGAAAACGGTCAACTGGAAACTAGACCAGGAGCAGCAGCCCCTCTCCATGGCCAGGGCATCTGACACAGGAGGATCCCAGAACAGCAGCACGGGGGGATCCCTGCTTACAGAGCCCTCTGAACCAACTAGTAACAGCAAAACTACGTGATGACACCTCTGCATAGAAGGTCATGGTGACAGCCCCTAGGTAGTGATGTGTGGCCCTTGGGCTGGTGGAAATATTCTCTACTGGTAGGTGACTTCCTTCTGGCCCACACAGGGTAAAACACTTGGACTCTTCTTGTAGCACAAAAACATGGAATCGCATGTAGTAGAGAGCTTAAAAAATTAAAGGCCGTGCTTACAGCTTAAAATGAAGCCTTAAGCTGCACAGCGTTGTGAGTGATTAATTTCCCTTTCAACAAAGCTCATGGAGGTTCTGAAATACATCTTTCCTGACAGGCTGTCCTCTCCAGGACCTAGGGGCAGCAGACCCCACCAGTGCCATCCTCCCTGACAGGGTCTGTTGAGGTGTCTGTCACTCCCCTTGGAGTTTGTTTGCTTTTGTTTTATTGAAGATAACCAAGCAGCCAGAGAGTGGGTGCTAGGGCCCTGGAGGCACTCTTGGGCAACTCACTCTGTCCACTTCACCTCAGAAGTAGCTTGCCTGACAACTGATTAGATTGTTCTAGTCAGGTGTGGAAGATGTGTCCGTTGGACCAAAGTTATGGTCCTGTGGGACAGCTGTCAGCCTCTGAACCCAGAGCTTTGCCAACCAGGGCTTGGTTTCCCCTCTTCCATTGCTGATATTTGATTTCTAAAGTATATTTAAGTTACCCAATGGTAAGAATCATTGTCTTTTCCTGTGTAAATGTTAGGAGGGAAAGCAGTGTCCTGGGTGAAGACTGCACCGTGCACAGAGCAGTCTCATTTCCAGCCTCTGCTGGAAGCATGTTACGGTTTCCGTGTGTTCCAAGGTCCTGGAGCTAGTGAAGGACACACTAATGAAGAACACTTGCTCTGTAGTTTCTTTCTTTTCCTTTATAATTTACAAAAGTAAAGCATTTCTTAGTGTCTGATTTAAGAATGTAAAGTGATTTCTGTATCAGTGTAAATAAGATGATCTACTACAAAACATATTTAAAACCAAAATTGTGGTCATTTCTTCTTTGAAAGTTCAAACTAGCTTCTGCACGTGACCCAGCAGAGGCAACAGGAGAGTCAGCTGGCACCATCTGCTAGTTCAGATTTTTCTTCCTGCAAGCAAGGTGGACCTAGTGCACTGACATTACAGATCACCTGCCCCCATTTCCAGACCAAGCCCTTGCCAGAAGACAGTGTTCCTCTGCGAGCAAACCCTTGAACCTGGTAGATTGGAGAGTCCTGCTAGAAATGTGCACGTGCTCACTGTGTCCTTTGTTGGTTTTGCTGTGTGGCCCAGGCTGGAACTCCTTTTGCAAAGGTAGTACCTGGTATTGAACCCAGGACCTCAGGCATGCTAGGCAAGTGTTCTGCTACTGAGCTATGTCCTCAGCTGCATTTTCCTATATTGCATTTTAAAAAACCATGTGTGTGGTGTTTTGTCCACATATATCTATGCACCACTTGCACGCAGTGCTTACAGAGACCAGAAGAGGGCATTGTATCTTCTGGAACTGAAATCACAAGGGATTTATTGGCTGCTGTTTGGGTGCTAGAAACCAGACCCGGGTCCTCTGCAAGAGCAGCAAATGCTCTTAACTGCTGAGCCATCTTAGCAGTCCCCCATATCAAACTTTTGGGGCCTGGCAGGATGACTCTGGCTAAAAGTAGATAAAAGCCTGATGATCTGAATTCAATCCCTGGAACCCATATGTGGAAGAAGAGAGTCAATTACTGCAAGTCGATTTTTGCTTATTGCTATCTGGGTATGGTGCTTATGCCTTTAATCCCAGAACTTGGGAGGTAGAGGCAGGCAGATCTGTGAGTTTGAGACTAGCTAGATCTATTTAACAAATCTCTCTGTCTCTCTTAAGTTCTTCAACAGGGTGGTAGTGGTGCACACCTTTAGTCCCAGCACTGTGGAGGCAGAGGCAGGTGGATCTCTGAGTTTGAGGCAAACCTGGTCTACAGAAGTGAGTTCCAGGATAACCAGGGCTATGCAGAGAAACCCTGACAAAAAAAAAAGAAAAAAGAAAAGTTTCCTCAAGGCAGACAGTGTTAACTAGTCTGTTTACCCCATATTTTGGGGTATGGCACAGTAAATTGTCAAAGATATGCCTCAGTCAAGAGTCTCTGGTAGGATGCATTTGGTGGGATCGCTGCTCCTTTCCTTGTTGGCGCAGTCTCATGTCAGGGAAGGACAGTAAAAAGATGTGTGCCAGTGGTCAGACAAGCCTGTACACAGGTGGAAATTCATAGACTTGCCATGAAATTTCAACAGGTGTCTTGGGCTTTCTGGGCCTTTGTTGCCCCCTCTAAAGGGCTTAGAGGCAAGCTCACCTATCACGTTGGTCTTAGCCACAGGCACCATCACCTCATCTCCACAGTGATTCACAGCTCTGTCACATTTCATTTGCTCTTTTTGTATGGGTGTCTTGTAAGCATACATGTTACACACATGTACAGGTGAACATGCCTGTGTAAGCATGAAGCACAGAAACTGATGTTGGATGCCCTCCTTTCATCACTCCCTGCCTGATCCTGTGAGGCAGGCCAGTGAGCTCCAGAGACCTTCCTGCAACTGTAGGTCCACACCTGCCTGTTTCCCTAAGTGGGTGTCAGGGATCTGAACTCAGGACTTCATGCTCGCACAGCAAGCACTTCACTGACTGAGCCATCTCCCTAGCCCCCTTTCTTTTTTCAGGCTCCTTTGAAGGTTATTCCTAGCTTGGCTACACCTGTCCAGAGTTCTGGTGAAAAGAGGGAAAAGGACAAGGGTCCAGGACTTCTACACTAGTCTTCTGTCCTCATTCAGAACGAACGCACAGGCAGCCTCAGTGCCTGCTGGGGTATCAAAGGCATTGTGGCTGGTGGCTGGATGAGGTTTTTCTCTGCCTGAGAGTGGAGTCACTACTTCATTACTTTAAAGGTGCCAAATGAGCCCTTCTGCCTACTTGGTGCCTCCTACTACCATTTCTCTGCCGTCAGGGCCCATTTTCATGCAGCTGCCACTCCAACTCACTTGCCACAGACAGAGGCCTTCTGGGAAACCATCTGTGAAAACAGTGGTTTTATTTGGGGGGAAAAAACCCAAAACCACAAAACTACACAAAGGATGGTTGTACCTCTCATTCTCCAGATGAGGGCTTCAAGATCACAGCTGTGCAAAGTCCCCTTTGTGCTGCTCCAGCCACTGGTCCAAAGTCTGGGCCTTGGGGTTGAGTTGTAGGGTTAGGTCAATGTTCCGGTCAGGTTTCAGGGCATAGAAACGGAACATGTTGGCCAAGTCTCGGGCTCCCGGGAAGCCAAGCTTCTCATATTCCTCAGGAGTTGTCTGGAAACAGAGAACCCACATGTCTGCCTCCTCCACAGCCCTGGTGATGCCAGGTAGGTTTGGCTTCCTCACAAGCCCAGGGAAGCCAGGGTGTAGCTGGGTGGCCCTGTAGTCACTAAGTCGGGCCCTCACTATGAGACTACATGAACACTTCCAGCTAGAAAGCCAGAAGCATGGAAACCATGGCTCCTCACAGGCTCCCTGATGCTGATCAGTTTAAAGGCTGTTCTTTCAGAGTCACGAGATGAAAGCCATCAGTGCCCTTCAGAGCTGAAATCAGCCACATCACTTCCTCGTTCAAAAGCCAAAACTATACATTCCTTTTTTTCTTCCAAACCCAATCTGAACTCTTGAGTTCCTTAGGTCTTCTACAGCCCTGGCTTAGTCCCACCTTTTTTAATGCCACATGGCCATTTAAGTGCACTTTTATTCACACACCCCCTCCTCCCAGGCAGGTTTCTGGCTGTTCTGGAACTCATTCTGTAGTCCAGGCTGGCCTCAAACCCAGAGACCCATCTGCCTGCCTCGAAACAAAAAACCAACCTTTTGGGAGTTCGGGCATTGTGCAAGATCTGGGCCTTCAGAGCTCTGAGGAGGAACCCACCTTTGCATGCTGTACAGCCTTGCCAGTGTGTCGGGTGAGAAGTGCGGCGTACTCCTCTGCCGTGTGCCTGCAGGTGCTGAGCCCGAGGTTCTGCCCTACGTACTCCTCTGGCTTCTTCAGCAAGCTGAGCACCACGGGGCCCAGGTCACTCACCGCCATTCCATCCATGGGGACGTCACCCATGGGCAAGTCTGTGAGAACAGATAAGTGTGCTAGCGGTGGAAGCGGTTGGCAGCTGGTTTTCCCAGCAGCCCGTCCTCTGGGCATCTGCACCTAACAGTGTTGGTCTGTCTTCGTGTAATGCCAGCACTACTCAAGTTCTGCGAACTATGAGTCTGTCATTCACTGGGCAGATAGGACTCCTGAACTCAACTCCGGTATCCTCACAAGAAGGTGAGTGACAGATCATCAGAGGGCAGAGAATGAGCCCCAGGTACCAGCTTCGGCCTCTTCTCCATGCTGCTCTAATCCACTGACCCACTGGCAGGACACAGGTTGGCTGAAGCTCCCTTTCTAGCTGGGTCAGTCTAATGTCAGGGAGCCTGGTCTTAGAGCCAGAGTGATCTGGTGACAACCCCACTGTTGCTTCCTATGCTGCGAACTGTGTTTCACTTTGTGGGGTAGGGCACACTCACGCAGCAAGTAGCTCTGTCCATCTGCAGCTTTCTGGGGCAGGAAATAGGAAAGGAGGTTCTCAAAATAGCAAGGCAGGCGCACGCTAGTCATGGGAACACCGATGTCTCGGAAATACTCCTCTACCTCCCCTTTGCCATCAAAGTGGCCTGCTGCCAGCCTTCCCGCCGTCAGCTTCCTAATGTTCTCCAGGCCACTGTAGACGACATAATGGAGGCCCAAGCGTTTGGCCAGATCTGCTAGAAGTTTGCCCTGGTAAACAGGAAGGAGAGACCGCAGGGTAAAGAGGAAGGCTGTGTGTCCCTAACACTCCGCCTCTGCACAAGGATTAACTCCATGGTTCCCCACCTGTGATGCTAAAAGCCAGACCCAGCTACCCCAAGGAAGCCTCTGCTCTGGAATAATGTCAAGTGCAGCACCACACTAAGCTTTCAAACTCCAGGGTCACCTTTAAGATCACAGATTTTCTTCAACTATGCACACTAAGGGATAGATCAGAGATGAAGCCAGGAAGATCGGGGGTTCAAGGCCAACCTCAGCTACATGAGACCCTATTTAAAAATAGAAAAAAGAAAAATTTAAAAAGAGCAAGCCTGCCCTGAGAAGGGGTACATAGGAGCCTTTTTGTTGTGCATACCCCATCTTTGCTGACCACGGAAGTCTGCTGACTTCATTGGTGAGCTCAAAGTCACCTTTGGAGAAGCAACAGCTTGATGGTTAAGCACAAAGGCCACTCAGGTTCATCTGGACTGTGTGACCAGGACAAGTGGTTCAACCATTGTGACCCCACTGGTTAATAATGATCCGTGCCACTAAAGTTGGAGGTATGAAATCGCAGCCCCCCAAAAGATCTGCCCGTATCTTACCCCTGCAAACTTGTCCGTGTGATTTAATTTGGTGACAGGGTCTTTGTAGATAGCATTAATTGATCATCCTAGATTATTAGTCACATGAATGCTAAATCCAAGGATCTGGAGAGATGGTTCACTGGCTAAGGGCAGACTGCTCTTCCAGAGGACCCAGGTTCATTTCCCAGCACCCACATGGCAGCTCCCAACTGTCTGTAACTCCAGTTCCAGGGGCCACCTGATGCCCTCTTCTGGCCTCTGAGCAATGCATGCAGGAGGTGCCATAGACATACATACAGACAAGACACATGTGGTGGCTTGAAAACTCAGTCCCACTGGTGGGACTGTTTGGGAAGAATTAGGAGATACGGCTTTGTCAGTGTGTGGCACTGGGGATGGGTTTAGGTTTCAAAAGCCTATACTCTGGGAGCTCTTTGAGCTTTATGCCATGCCCATAGATCAGGATACTGCTCCAGTGCCATGCCTCCCTGTCTGCTGCCATGCTTCCTACCATGATCATGGACTCAAACTCTCTGGAACCATGAGCCCTGATAAATGTTTTCTTTTATAAGTTGTCTTTGACATGGTGTTCGTTCACAGCAATAGAAGAGTAACATAGACAATGCCATAAACAAAAAGAAAAAAAAATAATAACCAAGCCAGACATGGTGGCATATGCCTGTAATCCTAGCATTCAAGATTACAGATTCCAAGCCCACTTGGGCTACATAGCAAGACCTTGTCTCACCCCTTTCTGCCAAAATAAAACACACAAGGAGCCCGGAGAATACGGAAGAAGAACTGGTCTGATACGTAAGCTTAGGCATACCTAGAGCGCAGGGGCTGGAAGAGCAGGGGAAGCACTCCTCCTCAAGTGACCTTGCTGGCACCTTTTTTTTTTTTTTTTTTTAAACCTTGCTGGCACCTTAATCTGGATCTCCAACTTTCAGAACTGTGAGACAATCTCTGTGGCTTTGGACTACCTAGAGTATGGTTATTGTCACCCCAGGAGGCTCACAGGTTTCCCAGGATTAGGGAGACATATCTGTCTGAAGCAGATGTTTGTCCCATCTGCTGCAGGATGGAGTGGGTCCAAGAGCTACGTAGAGAGTACGTCCTCCATCTGTGTTTGGAGAGAAATGAGAAAAGAGCAAGACCTGAAGTGCTCAGCCCTCCCTGGGAAGTCAAAACTGCCTTCTACATCAACTGGGATCCACAGGCCTTGTCCAAGACACACTGAACCAGGCCCCCATCTTCTCACACCCTTACCTGCTTGACTTCTCGGTCCTGGCTGCATGTCTCCCAGTAGTTGGTCACAACGAAGCTGGCATGAGCTCCGGTCAGGGCCAGCTCCATGCTAGCCTCGTCATCCTGGTCTCCTTGCACCACTTCCGCTCCTTGCAGCTTCAGCTCCTTGGCTGCTCTCTGCTCAGGGTTCCTTGTTACCACTCGAACCCTGAATGTCCCATCTTCCAGCAGTGTGCGTGCCACTGAGCCACCCTGGGCACCTGTGAAGAATCAAAAAGTTCTCTGGGGTCACAACTGCTAGAGTCACAGCCAGAGTACAGCCCCGGCAGGGATTGCTCCACCAGGGCAAAAAAAAAAAAAAAAAAAGCCCGGAAATATGAGTGTCGGTAAACTACTTTTAGGTTTTCTAGATTTGGGGGAGGTTGCTTTGTTTTGAAAGAGAATCTCACTGTTGACCTGGAACTCACATGAAGACTAGGCTGGCCCTGAACTCAGAGATTCCCGTGCTAGGGGTAAAGAAATACGCTACCACACTCATCTTCTTTACTAGGGTTTTTGTTTAGAGACTGAATTTTTTTTCCTTCCGACCTCTTTCTCCAAAATGTTGGGAATACAGGCATGAGCCACCACAGCATACTGTTTACTGGACTTATATGTATGAGTGCTTGCCTGCATATGTAGCAATCTGTGTCTGGTGTTCATGGAGGCCAGAAAAAGACATATCCCCTACAATCAGAACTACAGACAGTTGTGAGCAGCCCAACATGGATGCCAGGAGCTGAAGCAAGGTCTTCAGTAAGCAGCGCTTTGCCTTTTTAAAATGTATAATTCAAAGGCTGATGGTGCAGTTCAGCGTGTTTTCCTAGAAAGTATGAGACCCTAGGCTCAATCCCAAGCACCATACATACACATACAAAATAACAAAGGAATAAAATGTATAATAAAATGCTTTTTAATATAATTAGTGAATTGGGTAACCATTCTTAATCTCCTCCTACCATCATGTGTCCTCACCCCCAAAAGAGGCCTCAATTCCCTTCCACTAAGTTGTCAGACATTACTTTACTTGGGATTTGCCCTCTGTTGACTTTCATGCAAATGGAATCATATTTGTGGCCCCTGGTGGCTGCTTCTGTCAGTTAAAGATTAATCTACGTTTGTTTTTTTCACATATTTGTACTGTGTGTTTGCTTGCACAAGCACGTGAGACGATCCAAGCAGTCAGTGTTGGTGGCAGGCACTCTTCCCTGCTGCGCCAGCTCACTGGCCCACATTTACATTCCTAGCTTGCAGCACATATATGTCCTTTACAAGATTTCCTTTTTAAAAGTTTTATTTATTTTTATTATGTGTATCAGTAGTTTGCTTGCATGTATGTATGTGCAGTACCTGAGGAGGCCAGGAGAGGGCCTCAGATCCCCTGAAACTGGAGTTACAGATGGCTGTGAACAGCCAGGCGGGGTGGCTGGGAACCAAACCAAACCTCTACAAGAGTATCAAGTGCTCCTAACCCTGAGCCCTCTCTCCAGCTTCCATGTAGTTATTTATTTATTGTTTGTTTGCTTATACAGGGTTCCTCTGTCTGTCCTGGAACTCACTTTGTAGACCAGGCTGGCTTTGAACTCACAGAGATCTGCCTGCCTCTGTCTTCTGAGTGCTGGGATTAAAGGCGTGCACCACTACCACCCAGCATCCCAGCCTCCTGTTATAACATTTTCTAGTCTGGTGGTGGCCAGTCTATCTGTTGTCTCAGCCACTCTAGGGGCTGATGAGGGAGGGCAGTTTGGACCTCAGGAGTTTAAAGCCAGCTGCCTTGATGACACAATCCACCTTAAAAAGGGAAATTGGGTCAGGTGTGGTAGCCCATACCTTTAAACCCAGCTCTCAGGAAGCAGAGGCAGATGGATCTCTTGTGAGTTTGAGGCCAGTCTGGTCTACAAAGTGAGTGCCAGGACAGCCAGGACTTAAAAAAAAAAAAAAAAGCATCTTTCCAGCCCCATTATTTTATTTTAAGAAGGGTCTTGGCCTGGAAGTCAGAGAGCCACCTGCTTCTGCTCCCAAACACTAAGATTAGCTTTTTTTTTTTTTTTTTGGTTTGGTTTCTCAAGACAAGGTTTCTCTGTGTCATTTTGTTGCCTGCCCTGGCACTAGCTCTTGTAGACCAGGCTGGCCTCAAACTCAGAGATCCTTCTGCTACTACCTCCCAAATGCTGGAATTAAAGGCGTGCCCCACCACTGCCCGGCTTAGCCTTTAATCTTTACATTTTTACATAGTAAGACCCTTCTCAAAATAAAAATGGGGCTGAAAAGGTGGCTTTGCATTAAAGCTGGTGAGACATGTCGGCTGACCATCATAACTAATTCCAGGGGACCCAATATCCTCTTCTAGCCTGCTCAGGCATCACACGTGGTACAGACATACATGCTCGAAAACACCACTCATGTAAAATAGATGACTAACCCCAGCGCCACCACGGTTCAGCAGGTCAGCATGCAATTGAGGGGTATAGCCTTTGCCCAGTATTTGGGAAGATCCTAGGTTTAATCATCAGCCCTGGAAAAAAATTTTTTGTTTTTTTTAAGAATTTATATATCTGAAAGGAAAACAGAGCGGACATGGAATCAAAGTTACATGCTGTTCTTTGAAAATGTGGCCGATATTTATATTTACTCTGGTACAACACCAAGGAAATTTGTTATTTGGGGGAGGAGAAGGGAGAAAATTTAATTTGGTATTCTGTGCAAATACACAGGCGAGCGCACATGCATGTATGCACACGCTTGCGAGGGCACACACGGAAGTTGCTCTGTAGACCATCTGGCCTTGAAACTCTTAGAAAGCCTCCTGCCTCTGCCTTCTGAGTCCTCAGATTAAAAGTGTGAGCCACCGCGTCCGCCCAGGTAGGTAGGTAGGTGGGTGGGTGGGTGTGTGGGTGTGTGGGTGGGTGTGTGTGTGTGTATTTAAGACCAATCTGTACTCAGGTTTTGCCGCCCCCAGCCACCCATATGCGTGTGGGAACCACAGCCGCTCTTCCAACAGCAGCTCGGTCGACCTTGCCAGGCCTGGCTCGCTCACCTGTGGCTCCAAAAACCACCACCAGTTTCTTGTCGGCCATGGGGCCCAGGGCCGAAGGAGCGCAGTCCTGTGAGGCCTGGAGTGGCGGAGTTGACGAAGGGCAGGATCTCCGCCCCGAGCCTTCGGGTCCCTGAATGATTTCGGAGATCCCGTTTGGCAATATCCAGTGTCCTGGATCTCTGCTTCCAGTACCAGATCCAACTCCCGTGACAAAGGCTGTGACTGGGGGACGGAGGAGAATAGGGTTTGGCGGGATCCGCAGGCCTGCAGCAGAGTCCACTAAAAGGGGGGGCGGCAATCCTATGCAAGCCGCCAGCCCCCACTGTAGCCTCCAGGCTACCCTTGCAGAACCCCTCCGGGCCTCACCATCCGTGTGACCAGGAGGATGTCAGGCTTCCGAGTCCCTGCGGTCCTGGCCCTGACCCTGTTCCTGCTCACTCAACCTGCTCCCCCCCCTCGCTGCCTTAGATGGTTGCTCCCTTCATGCTTCGGCTGCTTCTGGGTTTAAGCGTTTGAATGAGTGCACTGTCCCGAGTGTGCAGGTCCCTTTTGTCCCAAGCTCTCATGGCACATAACTGGGGTGAAGGGGTGGTTTCTGCGGGACGGAATACCTGTCTCAGCCTCCAGAGAACCGGAATTAGAGGTATGGATTACCATGCTTGGCTAGTTATGTGAAACATAGATCTACACTCATTAAATGTTTTTGGTATTATCATCATCATTATTATTGATGAGGTCCTACTATGTAATCTCATCTGGCCTGGAACTTTATATCTAGGCCGGGCTCTGCCTCACCAGTGCTGGTGCCACAGCCTGTCTCGGTTACTATTATAATACATACATGAACATCTATCTTCATTTACATCTAATGATTAAGTGTAGGTGGCTCCATCAAACAGACGTCTGATCTCCAAAATACACAAAGAACTCAAGAAATTGGACACCAAAAGAACACATAATCCAATAAAAAAAATGGAGTCCAGACCTAAACAGAGAACTCTCAACAGAGGAATCTAAAATGGCTGAAAGACACTTAAGGAAATGTTCAACATCCTTAGTCATCAGAGAAATGCAAATCAAAACAACTCTGAGATTCCATCTAACACCTGTAAGAATGGCCAAGATTGAAAACACTGATGACAACTTATGCTGGAGAGGTTGTGGGGAAAAGGGAACACTTCTGCATTGCTGGTGGGAATGCAAGCTGGTACAACCCCTTTGGATGTCAGTGTGGCAATTTCTCAGAAAATTAGGAAACAACCTTCCTCAAGACCCAGTAATACCACTTTTGGGTATATATCCAAAGGATGCTCAATCGTGCCACAA
>PVIU01007975.1:0-23332 GCA_004026605.1 Ondatra zibethicus | reverse complement strand
ATTTGTCATAGCCAGAAACTGGAAACAACCTAAATGCCCCTCGATCAAAGAATGGATAAAAAAAAATGTGGTACATTTACACAATGGAGTACTGCACAGCAGAAAAAATAACGACAGCTTGAATTTTGCAGGAAAATGGATGGAACTAGAAAGCATTATTTTGAGTGAAGTTACCCAGACACAGAAAGACAATTATCACATGTACTCACTCATAGGTGGTTTTTAAACATAAAGCAAAGAAAACCAGCTTACAAACCACAATCCCAGAGAACTTAGACAACAATATGGACACTAAGAGAGACTTGCATAGATCTAATCTACATGGGAAGTAGACAGTAGAAAAAGACAAGATCTCCTGAGTAAATTGGGAGCATGGGGACCTTGGGGGAGGGTTGAAGTGGGGAGGGGAGAGGCAGGGAGGGGAGCAGAGAAAAATGTAGAGCTCAATAAATATCAGTAAAAAACAAAACAAAAACAAAACAAACAGTCCTGGCTGTACTGGAACTTGCTGTATAGACCAAGCTGGCCCCGAACTCACTGAGGTCCGCCTGCCTCTGCCTCCCGAGTGCTGGAATTATAGGCTTGGCCACCACTGCAATCCTTTTTTAACCCACAAATGAGATTTATATTGACCTCACTCTTGGAAGATCCTTATCAGTTCTCCAAAGTTATTGCTGAGCATCATCTATTTCCATTTGCTAATTCATCTCACATCAACTCCTCCTCAATAATGTCTTCTGCAGAGCATATGTTTTGCTGCTTGGTTGCTGATAGCTCTGGAAGTAGCACCTGCAACAAGATAGGCAAATGACTGCTAATTAATTAATTAATGAGCTATGAATGCTACAGCCACGGTAGAAGTCAAGCAACTGTCATTATTTTCCTTATAATGTAGAATTTGAGTTAACTCAGAATTATTTGTTTTTTAAAATTTATTTTTATTACTTTTAGTTTGTGTATATATGGGGGGGGTGGACACTTGAGTGTATTTTGCCTGCAGAGGCCAGAGGTTTGGGACCCTCCCTGGAGCTGGAGTTACAGGTGACCCAACACCACCAGATGTGGGTGCCTCTGCCTCCAGAACACTAGGATTGGACCATAAGCATGTATGCCTGGGTGATTATGCTATGTAAGATATTAACCCATACTTTAAAAAAAATACATGTGTTTATTACTTGATATGTACACATTTATGTTTGTATTTTATTTACAAATGTCATTTATGAATTTTTCTTTTTGTTTGATTTTGGTTTTGGTTTTCAAAGACAGGGTTTCACCAGACTGGCCTCGAACTCACAGAGATCCATCTGCCTCTGCCTCCAGAGTGTTGGGATCAAAGGTGTGCACCACCACCACCCAGTTCAGTAGGACATCTCCCCCCCCTCCCCCAAGGGTTTCTCTGTGAAACAGTCCTGCTATCCTGGAACTCACTATGTAAATCAAGCTGACCTAAAACTCAGAGATCTGCCTGCCTCTGCCTCCCAAGTGCTGAGATTAAAGGCGTGCGCCACCACCACCCAGCTCTTAGTGATTTTTTAAGAAAATCTTTTTTTTTTCTTAATGATTTCGTTAGGGTTGCTTACAGGAGGAGCATGGGTGAGAGGGTATGTATAGGAGCATGGGCATCCATTTATGAATTTATTTTGCATATGTCATCTTTGCCACCCTATTATATTATGCTTCTGGGCCAATGAGACAGACAAAGGGAATCCATGTCTTTCTGGGGTATTGAGCAGGTGTCGGGCATTTGTAGTGCATTGTAAACATCTGTTAAAATCACTATTAAATGCTAATGATAAGTTCTGCAGGTTCTTACTCTCCTGCGAATAAGGAGAGCCTTTGGGGAGTGGGGCGATCTAATTCCCTAATTAGCAGCTGGTGGACTTTCTTCTGCTGCCTTATGTAAAAGACCTGTCAGGCCGGGCAGCGGTGGTGGCACACGCCTTTAATCCCAGCACTCGGGAGGAAGAGGAAGGTGGATCTCTGTGAGTTCGAGGCCAGCCTGGGCTACAAGAACTAGTTCCAGGACAGGCTCCAAAGCTACAGAGAAACCCTGTCTCAGAAAAAAAAAAAAAAGACCTGTCAGTCAAACAGCCAGCTGGACTGGATTGTGCCAGCACTAGCCAGCTGGAACACTCCACAGACACCTGGAGAAAACTAAGGATCACAGGATCGCTTTCCTGAAGGCACAGCTTTGGTGAGGGCTGTTGGAAAATCTGCTATGCCAACTTATTGCTTATCAAGAAACCTCAGTGAACTCTAATAATGCAACTATTTTCATCTAGGCAGAGGGGGAACACATCTTTGTGACCTAGCAAAAATGACCTTGATCGGTGCTAAGAGGCAGGTAATGATTACTCCAAGCTCAAGTCTCAGTGTCTCTTGTAGGTGCTTGAGAGGCAAGATTGTGATTGGTCTAAAACAAATAGCTGAAGTTTGTCCAAAGCAAATGGCTATGGCTGGTCGGTCATCAGTCCAAACACCTTTCTCAGGGTGCTTAGTTAGGCTCACCTAGTGGGCTGGCCATGAGACGTCTCCTGTGAGCCTCAGCTGGTGCTGAAGGTCCTCCCAGCAGCTTCTTAACTGGAGGGTTTTGGGCTTTGTGTTGTGTTTGTTCTTTTCCCTTTTCATTAGAATTGGCAGAGTTAAGATGGAGGAAGCAGTGCCAGGCGGTGATGGCGCACGCTTTTAATCCCAGCACTCAGAAGGCTGTCGGGTGTTCTGTGTTGCGCGAGTTGGCCAAAGAGGTCATTCTAAGATGAATTCTTTAGGCCTGTGTGGAAGCAGGGAGGTCCAGCCTCTGATGGATTAAACCTTGAACGGCTGTGTAAAGCCTTATTTATTGATTGTTACACAAAGCTCCTTATACCAAAGCCCCTTTTCTAATAATCTACATGCCCTCTGAAGGAAAGCATCATGCCCTGGCCACATTAGTCCATATTGTGTTTGCAGTACCGAATAATCCAAGAGCTCCAGGTGTGCCAGAAGCATCTGTGACCAGAGTCATGCAAAGGCTGCACAGCCGCTTTAGAAAGACAGCTCTGTAAACCACAGACAACAGTCACTGGTTCCCACCAAGATTTATTTAAGCTGCTTATAGAAAACAACTATTCTGTTCTAATGATTACCCTATCTACAGTGACTCTGTTAGAGTCCTCCAACTGGAAGCAGAGACAGTCAGATCTCTGTGACTTCAAGGCCAGTCCTGTCTACACAGAGAGCTCCAGGAAAGCCAGGGCTACACAAAGAAACCCTGTCTCTGGGGGTAAAAAGGACAGGGGCTGGAGAGATGGCTCAGGGATTAATAGCACTGGCTGCTCTTCCAAATGTCCTGAGTTCAATTCTCAGCAATCACATGGTGGCTCACAACCATCTATAACAGTGAAGCACGATTAATAAAAGCTCAGGGTCAGAGGTTGGGGTTAAACCTGAAGATCTAAAAAGCAAAACAGCCGGCCACTGGCTCTTACCTCAACCTCAGTCTGAAATGGCGATCCTACCTCCTGGAATCTCAGAAGGAGACTGCATCAAAGAGCTGTCTTCCTCCATTTTATAGTCCTCTCTGAGGGCTGGGATCAAAGGCATGCACCACCCAGTTTCTATGGCAACTAGTGTGGCTATTGGGATTAAAGGTGTGTGTCATTATGGCTACTGAGATTAAAGGTGCGTGTCATTGTGGCTACTGTGTGTCATTATAATCTGGTCTGTAAGGCTAACCAGCAGGACTGTTTTACTCTCAGATCTTCAGGCAATCTTTATTTATTAAAATACAGTTGAAATGCCATTACATTTCCCTTTTTTGTCTTAAAAAAGGCTATAACTAATACAAGGAAACTATATACAGTAAGTACAATGACTATATACAATATATACAGGCAATAAATATATCAAAAATGTCTAGTCCATTTCATTTGACAAATTCAGAGAAAATATTTCATATCTATCCTATTTTGGTGAGTGCAAAGTTTTCTACCTAATTTAATTTCTATCATAACTTGCTTTCTGTGTCTGGTAAACTATAACTATAGCTATGTAATCTTCAACTCCCTCAGAGACCCAAGAAGGAAATAATAACTGAGTAAGCAGAAGTGCAAGCAAGCGACTTCCAAAAAATGTGAGTAATGAGGAAAACAGCTGGCTGCCTGGACAGTCACACGAAGTCCCTCTGCAATGCTGGGGCTTCTGTCTTTGGCCTACAGGCCTAGCATATTTGGCAGACTTTTCTGTGAAGCAGGATATTTTGTGTCCTTCTTGTCTCATTAGGACAGCATAATGTCAGCAGTCGAGGCAAGGGCGTTTTCTTGTCCAGTGGCTTACTTTTACCACAAAGAAAGTAAACTCCATGTGGAGTTTCTTCGATGCCCGTAGTCTTCTCTGAAGTAGATTGGTGCTGCCAGGAGCAGACATGCCTCATTGTCATAAAAAAGAAGAACCTAGGTTATTAAAACATCTTAAATGCCATATTTGTAGATCTCTGAAGAGTTTGAAGATGACCTATCTATCTAAATTATTTCTTTGTTTGACCTTGAAAACATACCTAATGTGACTACAAGTTTGATTATACTAGGTGATTAATTACTAACTTATATTTCTTTATTATCCTAAGCAGTTGATAATAATTTTCAAGGACTAGAAATTTGCATTACATTGCTAAATGAGATGTATAGGTACAATACCCTGAACAAAATTAGGAATGTATATACAGTATGTTTCAACAAAATTATCTCAATTTGTATCAATATAAAAAATTTGTATACAATATATAAATGTAAAACCAGTGTAAACATTTAAAAATAATAGTTGCTTTAAAAGGTAGATTCAACAATCTACCTTTCTATCTTATCGTATCTGTATCCTCCCTTTTTCTTTTCAGAGTAGATTCAATCACTACCTTTCTATCTTTTCATATTTATATCCCCTTTTTGCGTTTCCTTTTCTTTCTTTTTCTTTTTCTTTTTTCTTTTGACAGGGTTATGCTTGTTTTTTTCAAAACAAAAATCTTGAATCTAATTTTTTTAAAGATTTATTTATTTATTATGTATACAACATTCTGCCTCTATGTATGCCCACACGCCAGAAGAGGGCGCCAGATCTCAGTACAGATGGTTGTGAGCCACCATGTGGTTGCTGGGAATCAAACTCATGACCTCTGGAAGAGCAGCTAGTGCTCTTAACCACTGAACCATCTCTCCAGCCCTTGAATCTAATTTTTTTTTGTTTAGCTTTCTTCCTGACCATTTTCCATAACAACTTGTAACCAACACATCAAAAAAAAAATCCATAATCCATTTTTTGGGAATGTGGGTGTAGTTTTCTAGGTTACTTCATGCTGATTCTTTACTGGAATATTCTGTGAAGCTGAATCATTTCAGCCAGCCAGCAGTCTTTTTTTTTTGTTTGTTTTTTGAGACAGGGTTTCTCTGTGGCTTTGGAGCCTATTGTCCTGGAACTAGCTCATGTAGACCAGGCTGGACTCAAATTTACAGAGATCCACCTGCCTCTGCCTCCCCTCCTGAGTGCTGGGATTAAAGACCTGCGCCACCACGGCCTGGCTCAGCCAGCAGTCTTGAAGCTGTTCTGGATGCAGAACTCAGAGGAAACTGCAGCAAATGTACTCTGAAACGTTAGGTCCTCTGAGTCATCTGTTCTCACTGGAGATTTCTCAGGTGGTCTTCCTTGATCAAACATTATTTTTCTTCTTCTTTTTTTAATATTTATTTATTTATTGTGTATACAGTATATATATATTCTGCCTGCATGCCAGAAGAGGGCACCAGATCTCATTACAGATGGTTGTGAGCAACCATGTGGTTGCTGGGAATTGAACTCAGGACCTCTGGAAGAGCAGTGAATGCTCTTAACCACTGAGCCATCTCTCCAGCTCCCAAACCTTATTTTTCTTAAGAATGAATCCACAGACTCTCAATTCCTGTGGAAGCAAAAGTGAAATCTCTTCTCCAAAGTAACATACATTTTGACTTAAAATTTGAAGTCAAAGCTTTTCAAAATATACACATTGGATTAATCAAGCAGCATTTATAATCAAATGTCTTTTAGCACCTGTTGCTCCTTCTTCAGCAGTCAAACAATTCAAAGACAACACAATAACATACAGAATCCAGATTCTCTGTGTATTTTCCATCTTTACATGGAAGCTAAGCCGGGGCAGATGGTAGCTGGGAGTTCTAGTCTTTCTCCCAAACCCAGGTGGCTAGTTTTGGTTCCAGCTCCTACAACCAGAATTCCAATCCCAACTCTAACCTGGGCTGCTGGCTAAAAAAACCTCAGACAAAGGGCATCTTTGTGAATTTGTACCCCAAAATGTTGGGTGCCAAATGAAGCTTGATTAATAAAATCTCAGTGTCAGAAATTGGGGTTCAACCTCGTTTTGTGTCCTACTTGTCTCAGGATCTGATGGCCTCTTCTGGCATGTGGGTGTGCAGAGCACTCATGCATAAAATAGAAACAAATAAGATTAGAAAAAAAATGATTTTCACAGATGTTGACTTGTGTCCCCAGAGCCAACACTTGTCTAGTGCTCCAAGAAGAAATGGGTTTCTCTCATCTGTCTTGCTTCTAACTGGCACTCATTAAGTGCCCTAATGATCATTTCCACTCCCCAGGAGAACACTAGACTGGCCCTACCTTGTTCAAAAGCTATATTAAAACTCCAAGGACCTTGAACTCATTATGATAATAGCACACCTATTGGTGCCAGTACAGATCCAGGAATAAATAATTTAGGGGGGAAAAAGAGGTGGTACCCTGATTCTTGGAAACTTTCTCCATGAAAAGTGCTCATGATGTAGCACAGTGGTAGAGTTTCTGTCTAGCATGCTGGAGATCCTGGGCTCAATCCCTAGTAGTGCATCCTCTCCTCATAATAAAATGACAGAAAAGAAAGCTCTGAGGTGAGCTTGCACACATCACCCCTGTAACACAGCCCTAATAAGTCTACACCATAGTGCTGAGGGAGAAGGTGCCTCATCACACAAACTATCTGGGTTGCTTCCAGAACTGCTTGATTATTTGTGGATGGTACTGGGTAGAGAAAGATCCTGGAAAATTGGTTAGCAATGTTAGTGTGGAAATCTTCCTAGCCTGTGGGTACATTGTGTACCTGTGTTTCTACATGGAGAAGTAGAAACAGAACAACTGGGGGCTGGGTGGACATACCTCAGTGAGAGAGCTTGTTCAAAATCTGGAATTGTATCTCTAGTACAAAAACAAACAAAAATGTAATAGTTAAAAAAGTGGCTGGGGGGGGCTGGAGAGATGGCTCAGCGGTTAAGAGCACTGACTGCTCTTCCAGAGGACCCGGGTTCAATTCCCAGCACCCACGTGGCAGCTCACAACTGTCTGAAGATCCAATTCCAGGGGATCTGACACCTCCACACCAGTGCACATAAGATAAAGTTAAATAAACCATAAAAAATGTAAAAAAAAGTTTAAAAAAAAAAAGTGGCTGGGGGCTGGGCAGTGGTGGCGCACGTCTTTAATCCCAGCACTCGGGAGGTAGAGGCAGGTCTCTGTGAGTTCGAGGCCAGTCTGGTCTACAAGAGCTAGTTCCAGGACAGGCAGGGCTGTTACACAGAGAAACTCTGTCTTGAAAAACAAACCAACCAGCCAACAAAGTAGCTGGGCAGAAGTGGCACATGCCTTTAGTCCTAGCACTTGAGAAGCAGAGGCAGTCTGGTCTACAGAGAGATCCAGGGCTACACAGAGAAACCATATCTCAGAAAAAAAAAAAAAACGATAGAAAACAAAGGGGAAATAATTTTCTCCAAAGTTTATTATGGTTGGCAAGTACTGTATCATTGAGCTACACTTCATTCAAATCTTCACTATGAGAATCTGTAAACATACAGAAAAACTGAAGTATCTGTGTAGCAAGCAGCCATATGTACCTGCATTCTGCAATACTCAACATTTACATTCTCCTTATTGGAACAATTGTCTTTCTATCCATTCTACCTAGCTACCTTTTTATCTTATAAGATTTATTTTTATTATTTTTAATTATGTGTATGTGTATGTATGTTCAAATGAGCACAGGTGCTCTCAAAGACCCAAGGAGGAATTAAATCCCCCCCCCCGGAACTGGAGTTAAGGAAGTTGTGAACTTCATGAGGCAGGAGCTGGAAATCAACTCCAGTCCTCTGCAAGAGCAATGCAAGCTCCCAACAGGTATGCCATCTCAGCCCCATCTTTTAAAAAAAATTATATGTTTTGTGTGTATGTGTGTGTTCTTATTGTATACAATTTTACTATGTTAGAGTTAAAACCTTGCCTATTTAATTAGACAAAAGGGAGAAATGTTGTGGAATATTTGTTTATATTGTAAAAATGTGTCTCTGACTAAGATGCCTTCTGATTCACTTAATAAAGAGCTAAATGGCTAATAGCTAGGCAGGAGAGATGGGGGGATTTCCAGGGAAAGAGAGGACTCGAAGAAGAGGAGGAATCTAGGTGCACGGATTGTCGCCAGCAGATTCAGAGCAAGTTGGATGGGCTGTACTAAGAGAAAGGTAACTGAGCTACGTGATGGAATGTAGACAAATATTAATGGGTCAGTTTCTTATAAGAGCTAGTTCAGAGCAAGCCTAAGCTAAGACCTAGCCTTCATAATTAAAATGAGTCTCTTTGTCATTATTTGTGAGATGGTAGTCAAAAGAAAAAAATCTATCTACTTATGGCACCCAATGTGGGGCATATAAATTCACATGAGGCTGAAGAAAGCTAAAAAATTCAGATTACTTGAATGGGGTTCATGAACAAAGGACAGCATGCTACTCAGTGGCAGAGACTATCTAGGGCTGGCCTCAAACTCAGAGATCCCCCTGCCTCTGCCTTACTAGTTCTGGGATTAAAGGCATGGGCCACCACTGCCCAGCTGTGAATCATTCCAAATTTTAGCGTGATCTGGTCAGACCTAGTAAAGGAGCTCATTCCAACATAACATTCTCCTTTAATTTTTATTTATGAGGTGTGTCTTTTAATGTCATGCAGTGGTCTTTCTATTTATGCCTCTTTTGGGTCTTGAAAGTATATAAAATATACAAGTATATAGGAGTAGTTTCCCGGATGTGGAATTGTTAGTTGGGTTTGATGGCTCGAGTATGTGGTCCTAGCTCAGGTCCTATTGTGAGGAAAAAGGACCTCGAGATCCTGGGCTGCATAAGCAAGATTTTTTTTTTTTTTTTTTGGTTTTTCGAGACAGGGTTTCTCTGTGGCTTTGGAGCCTGTCCTGGAACTGTCAGGTTGGGAGCATAGGCTCCAGCCCCCAGGCCTGGTCTGGACTCCAAATCCCAGCAGGCCAGATCCTGACCCCTTCCTGGGGGTGGGGTCAGGACCACTTTTCCCCAGGGTATTTAAATGATCTCCTGAAAGACGAACTCGTGGTCTCTTCTGCTTCCTCCTTGTGTGCTCTTTTTCCCGGCTTCCCGGTTCTCCCCTCGGGGCCACCCGAGAGCGCAGAACTTCCAATAAACCTGGATATTTTTAATTTGGCTTGTTTGATTCTGTTTGATTGGGAATTTTGCGCCGGCGGGGAGCTCGCGTTAGGAAATATTCCTAACAGGAACTAGCTCTGTAGACCAGGCTGGTCTCGAACTCACAGAGATCCGCCTGCCTCTGCCTCCCGAGTGCTGGGGTTAAAGGCGTGTGCCACCACCGCCCGGCATAAGCAAGATCTTTAAAAAAATTAAACAAAAAAATTTTTTTGATTAAGTGCATTTGTGTGTGGGTATGTGCGTGTGCTAGTGGAGGCCAGAAGAGGGCGTCAGATCCCCTGAGGTTGGAGTTACAGACAGTTGATGGATGAGCTAAGTGGGTGCTGGGAATAGAGCTGACCCTTCAGCAAGAGCATTCCTTGCTCCGAGCCATCTCATTAGTCCCCACAGCCAAGGTGCACAAAGACAGATAGATACAGGACTGTTAGCAGAGGTAGACGAAGACCGGGAATCAAGACTGGCCTTTGCCTGGAACTGCCCAGGGCTGGCTCATGCGTGTTAAGTGCCAAGTTGTCAATGTGTAGATGTCGAGACTGACAACAGGCTCCTACATCCCTGAGCAGAGATAGGAAGATTAAGCAAGAAAACTATATCACTGTAAAACGTTTGTTCTTTTTCTTTCTCTCTCTGTTTTTTTTTTCCGTTTTGTTTTGTTGTGTTAGAATGCAATAATCCTTCCCCAACAAGTTACATCCCCAATCCCCCAGTCTTGGTTTTTGTTTGTTTGTTTTGACAAACTCTCACACTGTAGCTCAGGTTGCCCTTAAACTTAGGGCAGTCCTCCTGTCTCAACCTCCCCCTCCCTTCGCCGAGAGCTGGGATTCCAGGCTTGAGCCACCACTCTCAACTAACAAACAGTTGGCTTTTGTTGACACTCTCCCTCTACCGAATACTACCGCTCCCGGATGGGCGTGCAAGGCAGTGTCAGCACAGCCACTCGCCTCCCGCTAGCTGCTGGGCGCTGGGGGCGTGGCCTGTCAGCTCCCGCCTCTCGCTGCGTGAGCACGTCGCGCCGTCCTCGCGTTCGCCCTGCTCCGCTACCGCGACGCTGAGGGAGTCAGTGACACGGAGACCGACGGACCTGCGAGCGGAGCTGCTGAGGGTGAGTGGCCCACGCCGTCTCCGGCCTTGCCCTCCCGGGTCCTCCTTGGGCGGAAGCCTTCCTCCTGAGCTCTGCTCGGCTGGTCCGCCGCCACTCGGCCGCCAGCCCGAGGGGACATCCGGGCGGGGGACGGCCGGAAGCGGGCTGAGGCCGGGGAGCGGGAGACTGGGGTCGGGGAGGGGGCACCGAGCGGACCTCGAGCATCAGGTGAGCCCGAAATCGCAGACACCCCGCTCTAGAAGACCTCTGAACTCCGACCAAGCGTCCTCTGCTGTCCCCGTAAGGCACAGCCCCTCCCAGCGTCCCGAATGCTCTTGACGAGGTGACTCCGGGGTCGAAGTTAGTGCAGCCCAGCTCTTGAGCCCCCTTGAGGTCCCGGAGGAGCCCGGGGCGTGACGGCCTTTCTAGTCCGCCCTGCAGTGACTCCCCTCGCTGGGAAGAGCCCTTAGAACCTCTAGGGACTTCATGCGTGACCTCTGATGCAGAGTGCAAGACTCAGCCTTAGATACAGCCAGTTGGTCTGGACGGGGAGGCCCTCTGTCACCTCCAAAGCACAGGGCTCTAGGTGACTTAATTGCCCTGTAAGAACTGCCAAGACCGCCTTACACAGTGTTTGCTCAAGGGCTGTCTGTGTCCTGCCATTTAAATTGGTTCTGAAGGACCGGTTGCTGTGGCCTGTGGCGGTTCATCCTTACTTACAGTTGTGTCACTGGCGCCACTAACTCAACAACAGGGAGTGTGACCGAGAGACCACATAATGCTGCCCGGTTGAGGGAGACCGCTTGCTCTTCAGCCCTTTCCCAAAGCCTTCTGTTTCCCTACCTGTTTTAGAGACTCGTGAAGTGAATCGAGCGATCTCCCACAGGCAAGGTGATGGCACAGATGAGCTTAAATCTAGTGCCCTGCCTGGGCGTTCTGTGCTCTTTCAGAACTGGACTGGAGATTAGAAATGGCCGTGTTGTTTAAGTGGTTCCCAACCTGACAGTTATACTGGCCTTAAGCAGGCCAGTCATGTAGAAGGAAATAAGCCTGTTACTGGTTTTGTGCTTTTATGTTTCCGCTGTGGTGCTGCTTAATAATTATTATAAATGTTATCATATATAGTGTATAATAATTACATATTTTTGGTGGTGGAGGTTGAACATGACGAACACATATTTTACCACTGAACAAAATACAATGTTTTGTATTTTGAGAAAGGGATTCTTGCTATGTCCGTGCTGGCTGAATTTGAGATCCTTCTGCCTCAGTCTCCTGAGTGCCCTAGCCTAAAACCATCTTTTTTCCCCCTTTGGGACAGGGTCTCTTAAAATTATCTAGCCCTGACTGTCCTCAAACTGGCTCTGTAGACAGACTTCAACTCACAGAGATCCACCTGCCTCTGCCTCCCCAGTGCTGGGATTAAAGGCCTGCGCCATCATGCTGGGAGCTAACTGTATGTCTTGATTACAGCGTTTATCAATGCTTTTAGTTTCTTTGAGGAGTAAAAAGTGTTTATTCAGATTTTTTCCCCCAGAAACGTCATGAGATGTAGTCTTGTTTGCTAGGCCTGCTCAGTTCAGTAGCACAGTTATCACTTCGTGTGATAAAATTGTTAAACATTGGCTAATACAGTGCCACGGTCAGACCTGATTAGAGTGTGAGAATCTGTGAGCTTGGAAAGTAGCCTTCTTGTGAGCGACCTGATAGCGCTGAGGACGTGCACAGGAAATCCTGTGATTCCTCCAGACCGAGGCTTGAGTTCTGCTTTTTTCTTTGCTCAGGACAGTCCATTGAGCTGCTGAGTCAGAACTATTAATACTCTAGGGGCGACAAGGCTGTTGAGCTACAGAAGGTCAAATGTTAATTTCCTTTAACTTTAACACAAATCTGTTGAAACTTGCATGTGGCCTACCTTGATTTTTAAAAACAGCTGACTCGTTTTGTTTTTTGAGACAGGATTTTTCTGTGTAGCTTTGGTGCCTGTCCTGGAATTCGCTCTTTTAAACCAGGCTGGCCTCGAACTCAGAGATCCATCTGCCTCTGCCTCCCGAGTGCTGGGATTAAAGGCGTGTGGCACCACTGCCTGGCAACAGCTGACTCTTTACAGGACAACTGGGCTTTGCTTCGGGATTGCACCAAAAACTGGAATATCACTCTTTCAGAAGTAAATCTTTTAGAAGCTGGAGTTGTATAATTCAGAGTAAAATTCGTAATTCAGCTAGTCACTTCTTAGAGAAATAAAACCCCCAAATGTTTCTCTCTGTGTCTTACTGTCCATAGTTAAGTAAAAAGTTACTTAAATGTATTCCTGTTTTGGAGGATGGGGAGCAACCAGTGGGAATTTTGAGGCTGGTACAAGATATGGTATGTAATCCAGTATTTGGAGGAGTTCAGGGTCCTCCTTGGCTACCTAGTGGGTTTGAGGCCAGCCTAAGCTACTTGAGAGCTCAAGAAAAAGAAAATGGAAAAAAATGGCAAAAACAGGATAAAGGTTTTATTTATTTTTAAGTATATATTTATTTATTAGGTATACAGTGTTCTGCCTGCACGTGTGCCTATACACCAGAAGAGGGCACCAGTTCTCATTACAGATGGTTGTGAGCCACCATGTGGTTGCTGAGAATTGAACTCAGGACCTCTGGAAGAGCAGGCAGTGCTTTTAACCTCTGAGCCATCTCTCCAGCCCCGGGATAAAGGTTTTAAAGTTTTTGTTGTAATCTAAATAATTTCTCATTTTTATTTTACGTGTGTTGATTTTTGCCTACATGTATGTCTGTGTGAGGGTGTCAGATCCCCTGGAACTGGAGTTACAGACAATTGTGAGCTGGGCATTGAACCCATGTCTTCTGGAAGAGCAGCCAGCATTCTTAACCACTAAGCCATCTCTCCAACTCCCATATTATCAATGCTTGACAATGTGTAGAGAGATTTTTCTGTCTCTCTTTTTTATTTTTGAGACAGGTTTTCTCTGTGTAGCTTTGGAGTCTGTCCTGGAACTCACTCTGTAGATCAGGCTGGCCTCGAACTCACAGAGATCCTCTTGCCTACACCTCCTGAGTGCTGGGATTGAAGGCGTGCAAGAGATTTTCTTTTTTATTAAAAATTATGTGTGTGCATGGAGGTTTGCATGCTTTTTGGCTTGTGGAAGTTGATTCTCCTTCCATTGTGAGTTCTAGTGGTCAAGCTCAGGTAGTTAAACTTGCACTCATACCAGATGAGCCATCTTGCTGCCCAAGAAAGATTTTTTTTTCTTTTTTCTTTCTTTTTTTTTTTTTAAGCCTACAGCACCCGGTATTCCCAGGCAGTCTCCCATCCAAGTACTAACCAGGCCCGACTCTGCTTAGCTTCCAAGATCAGATGAGATCAGGCGCGTTCAAGGTGGTATGGCCATAGACACTAAGAAAGATTTTTTTAGGGGCTGGAGAGATGGCTCAGTGGTTGAGAGCACTGGCTGCTCTTCCAAAGGTTCTGAGTTCAATTCCCAGCAACCACATAGTGGCTCACAACCATCTGTAATGAGATCTGGTGCCCTCTTCTGGCCTGCAGGCATACATGCAGACAGAATACTGAGAATACTATATACATAATAAATAAATAATTAAAAAAAAGAAAGATTTTTTAAAAAGACTTGCTTATTTTATGTATGTGAGTGCACTATCTACATGCATACCTTTATGCCAGAAGAGGGCATCAGATCCCACTATAGATGGTTGTTAGCCACCATGTGGGTGCTGGGAATTGAACTCAGGACCTCTGGAAAAGCAGTCAGTGCTCTTACCTGCTGAGCCATCCATCTCTCCAGCTCCTTAAAGAGATTTTTTTAATTGGTTGTTTTGTTTGTTTAAATTTTAAAAACTGAGAGGGAGAGAGGAGAAGGAGAGTTGTGGAGGTCAAAGGACACCATGTGGGAATTGGCGGTTCCCAGGGATCAAACTCAGGTGCAAGTACCTTTATCCACTGCACTCTCACTGGCCCTATTTTGTTTGGAAACGACGGTCTCTGTAGTCCAGGCTGGACTTGAGCTGGAGATCCTCCTACTTTAGCCCTCTGAGTGCTGGGGTTCCAGGTGTGTGCCATAATACCCAGCTAAAACATATGCTGCTTTTTTATTCTTGAAAAAAAATTAAATTATTTTTACTTTCAGTGTTTTGCCTGAATGCAAATATGTGCACCACATATGTGCCTAGCACCGCCAAGTCCCTTTGATCTGGAATTATGGATGCTTTAAGCCACCATGTGGGTGCTAGGAACTAATCCTGGGTCTTCTTCAAGAGCAGCAAGTGCTTTAACCACTGAGCCATCTCTCAGTGGTTACTCTTCTTTCTGTCTATTTGTTTTTAAGACAGTGTGACCTGGCTGCCCTGGAACTCCATATTTTGCCTCTTAAGTATTGGGATAAATCTTTTCTTTTTATTTTTTTGAGGCAGGGTTCCTCACTGTGTATTCCTGGTTAGCTTGATCTGCCTCTTCTGCCTTTCTAGTGTTGGAATTAATGTGTATACCGCCATACCTAGCCTAAGCTTCAGTTTTTATATCAGAAAGGGGGATTTTAGTACTCAATGAATCTTACAGACTGTGGAGCCTTTAAATACTGCTTATTGATCTAAGATGGAGGCTACTAAAATCTGAGATTAGGACTGGGAATCAGTGGTTTTGGGGATGTGTTTTTTTGTTTTTTTTTTGAGCCTGTCCTGGAACTAGCTCTTGTAGACCAGGCTGGACTCGAACTCACAGAGATCCGCCTGCCTCTGCCTCCCGAGTGCTGGGATTAAGGGCGTGTGCCACCACTGCCCGGCGAGATGTGGTTCTTGATTAGTCCTCTGGAATAAAGCACAGGCTGAGCAGAGAAGGGAATGAACTATAAGGTGTATAGAGTTAATGGGCTACATGAGCAGTAACAACAGAAGAGGAACGAAAGAGTGGTTGTTGGGTGGGTGTTAGCAGTTGTTACCTTCTTTCTGCCCAGGGGGAAAATTAATTTTTTTATCACATGAAGGGATTTGTTTCCTTCCCAGGAGTACCATGGGCCTAATTATTGCCATAGTTGTCAGTTTTAAAAGGGCTTTAGGGAGAATGCTGCCTTGTCCCTAACTTGCCTGAATACTCCCAGTTTCTGCTGTTCTTCCTGAGATGTTTTTTAGTTTTAAGACACTGGTTGTACAGTAGTTTATATTCACTCCCACATTTACCTGAGATTCCTAAACCACTTCTTTCTGTTTTTGTTTTTTAAGACAGATAAGTACTCACTACATAGGTCCAGGCTCACTGTGAATTCATGTTGACCCTCCTCCTGAGCATTTGGGTTACAGGCGTGTGCCCAATGCTTGACTTATTAATACTTTTTATCTACCATACGATTTTTAGTTAATTTAGTTGGCGGGCTTGTCTCTTAAGTAGCTATTATGATCATATTTTTCTACTAATCATGGAGATCCATAATCTAAGCATACAGGTGAACTGAAGGAATAGTGATTGTAGGGGTTGAATCCAGGGACTTATGCATGTTAGGCAAGCACTCATCTCTGAGCTACATTCCCAGCCTTCTCTGCTTTTCCCATTGGAAGGTCAGGGTTGAGTTAGTCTTTTCTTTGCCTAAAAATAGCAAGTATCCCATTACTAAGCAAATTACCCAAAAACCCCTCCATTCTTCTGTTGCATACTTAAATATTTATTAATTCAGCAAAATTCTCAACTGTTCAAAATGTTATTATTTTCCTTGCTCTGATGCCTTTTTGTTTGTTTGTTTTTTGTTTCTTGTTTCTTGAGACAAGATTTCTCTGCATAGCCCTGGCTGTCCTGGAACTCATTCTGTAGGCCAGGCAGGCCTTGAACTCACAAAGATCTGTTTGCCTCTGCCTCCTGAGTGCTGGGATTAAAGGTGTGCACCACCAATCCCCAGACCATTTGTTTGTTTTTGAAGCAGCATCTCTCTGTGTAGAACAGGATGGCCTCTAACTCACAGAGATCCACCTGCCTCTGCCTCCCGAGTGCTTGTGCCACTACACCCAACTAGAACCAAGGATTCTATTATGTCATCCTCTGTGCTGAATTTTTTTCTTTTTTCTTTTTTTCTTTCTGTTTTTCTTTTTTTTAATGATTTATTATTTGTATCAGTTTTTTGCCTGCATGTATATTTTGTGTGAGGGTTTTATACCCTGGAGTTGCAGACAGTTAGGAGCTGCCATGTGGGTGCTGGTATTTGAACCTGGGTCTTCCAGAAGAGCAGTCAATGCTCTTAACCACTGAGCCATCTCTCCAGCCCCTATGTCATCCTCTGTAAGGATTCTAGGAGCTTAAGAATGTGTATCTTAAAAATCTCAGTATCATGCTGGGCAGTTGTGGCACACGCTTTTAATCCCAGCACTCGGGAGGCAGAGGCAGACGGATCTCTGAGTTTGAGGCCAGCCTGGTCTGCAAGAGCTAGTTCCAGGACAGGCTCCAAAGCTACAGAGAAACCTGTCTTGAAAAAACAAACAAAAAAAAACCCTTCAGTATCACGATACTATATATTCCCAAATTTTAAAGGAATTGACATGTTAATGCATATGTCTAGTAGTAGAAGGATGGAGGAGCAGAAATGTGTGCCCCTTTCGTAGAAGTGTGTTCAAGAATCTAAGTTTTGCTATAAGTGGTAGCAATGAGAAGTTGTACAAAAGACAACAAAAGCCTGGCATGGTGCTAGGAACTAGGTCATCTTGGGAAACCCAGAACAGTACAGTTGCTGTAAGATTTATAATTATTCTTCTTCTGCTGCTCCATGTTTTGAGGTGTCAGGCAAGTTAAAGAGCTGAGAACTAGAAGCCAACCCATGACAAGTCAGATGAAAGAAAAAATAAAGCAAGGAGATCTATAGAAGAGCACTCAGGCTGGAGTGGAAGCCTCATGCTCGCAGAAAGAGTGTCACAAATAAACTCCTGAAATAGGGGTTCTTAACCTGAAATTCTGGCTCTGTAGGTTAACTTTTTGAGGACCTACTCACAGATAGAATAGGGAACTTCTTTTTCTGTGAAAAATTTTGATTTGACCTGAAGCCTTCATGTGATGCACAGCACAATGAAAAATGGCAAATGGCCTTCCTCAGAAATGGACAGTTGTATCTTTCTGTTAGACAATCACTCGACCAACTGAACTATATCCATATTCAGACTTTTGTTTTTGCTTCTCAGCAAATTATGGTCATTGATTTTTTTTTGTTGTTGTTTTTTGTTTTTGTTTCTTTGTTTGTTTTGTTTTTTGTTTTTCGAGACAGGGTTTCTCTGTGGCTTTGGAGCCTGTCCTGGAACTAGCTCTTGTAGACCAGGTTGGCCTCGAACTCACAGAGATCTGCCTCCCGATTTGCCTCTGCCTCCCGAGTGCTGGGATTAAAGGTGTGCGCCACCACGCCCGGCGATTTTTTTTTCTTTGTGATAATAACCTAATGCCTTGGCATAGTGTTTTAGGGTGTGACTTTGTTATCCTGTTGTATTGGTTTTACCTTCTTGTGGTTGGCTCCTTTCCTGGAGGAGCAAATGAGAAAAGACCCTGCTGCTGTGAAGTTCTAACTCTTAAGGACAGCTGAGAGGACAGAAGAATTTGGGTCCATCTGTCCCCCCACTTCATCCCCCAGGTTCTTTATTGGCCACAGTTTCTTGAGGGGGATGAAGCTGGAGGAGCGGGTGGCACCAATACCAGGCTGGCCATGCTTAGCCGGCTTCTATGTGATGGAGAACTCCCCTAGGTAGTGGCCAGTCATCTCTGGTTTGACTTCCACCTGGTTGAAGGTCTCGCTGTTATATTTGTCCACCATGCTTCCTGCCATTTCAGGCGGGATGATCCTGTTTCTCGGGTGTGTCTTTAACACCTTGGGCTTCTCCACGGGAGGCACCTCCTTCTTGGTCTTTCTCAGGTGCTTGAGTAGTGAGTGCTGCGTCTGCTGCAGGCCATGGTTCAGGTGTCAGGTGTTGCCTCTGCCGGGCACTGTACAATGTATTATCTGCTCATAGCACATATCCAGCAGCTGGTCCAGGTCCACACCATGGTAGGTGAACTTGAGGAAGGTCTGCTTTTTCATCTCCACTTCAGCCATCTTGGCGCAGCTGATCAAAAAAGAAGGACTTGTTTTTTTTAAACTGATCTCAGGAGGGAGTGTCTGGAGACTGAGAAGCATTTGTTACCATGATTGTTAAAAATTTGCTCCTGGTGACTGGAGAGTTGGCTCAATGGTTAAGAGCAAGAAATGCTCTTGCAGAGGACTTAGGTTCAGTTCCAGTACCCATGTGATGGTTCACAACCATTTATAACTCTAGTTCCAGATCTGATACCCTCTTCTGACCTTAAGAGGTCACCAGGCATGCACATGGTATATAAATACATGCAAGCAAAACATTCAGTACACATTACATAAAAATCAAATCTAAGCCTAGGCTATAGAGTGAGAGTTCCTAGATGGCCAAGGCTACACACAGAGAAACCGCTCCCCCCAACATTTTTTTTTAATTTTATTCATGAACTAACAGGTTTACTCCCTAACTAGCTATTTTCTTTATTTCTGTAATTAGATTTTATTTGTATGTATGTGAGTCTGTGTATATGTATGTGATGTCTGTGCAGGTGCCCACAGAGGCCTTACGTGAGTCCTAGGAACCTTTTCTTGAGTTCTCTGGAAGAGCAGCAAGCACTTTTAGCTGTTGAGCCATCATCTCTTTAACCTCTCTCTCTGGGATTCATCTTGCTATTCATTTATTGTCCTCTATCAGATCTTTGAACATGCCTCGATTTCGAGAATATCTCTAATTCTGGAGATTATTTCTTCAACAAATTCTTGATTATGTGTTTGCATCATAACATATGCAGGAAAAACTTGAAGTAGTAAGACTGATGTTATGAAGGCCTTACTAATAAACTTGCTTAGGAAATATTAATTACACAGATAATTTAGCTAAAGGAGCATTGCCTCCTGGAGGTAAGTAGTGTACTGACCAGACTTGTTAGCGACTATTAGAAAATTGTGTGCCATAATTGAAGCTTAGGGTTACCAACTTAAAAACAGTCATCCTCACATCAAAGAACATGTTCAGGGGTAGCTCAAGAGGGGCAGCACAGGCCACAACCATCAAGTCCTGGTCTGACATTAAGTCTCCCGAGCTCTTACCAGGAAAAGTATAATTCTGCCAGGTGGGCAAGATAAACCTGGTAACAGTTCCAAACACTGGCATACTTTTTATCCCCTCCCCCATCTTTCTATCTTTCAAACACTGGTGTATTTAAATAATTCTGGCAATATTAAGATATAATTCTGGTAGTATCTTTGCTGTGTAAATCTTCCATCTGTCCAAGTGGCCAGACTTGCAGTCTCCTGTCTTTGTTTAAATTGTTCAAAGTATGTTGACCAGACAGGGGGTCAATCATACAAGAGGTGAGTCACCTTCAGCAGAAGAAGTTCTGTTAGGCAGATATTCCAGCACACAACAGTGTCTCACCAACCAACCCTTGCCTCACACAAACTTACCCATTCCTCTCATGTGTCTTTCTTAGTTGGAGCCTCATTTATAGACTTCAGGGGTATTGGCTCATCTGATATTCTTGTCCCTCCAATGAAATCCAAACCATCATTGTCTCTCTCCCCCCTTTTTTTGTTGTTTTTTGTTATTTTGTTTTTTTGAGACAGGGTTTCTCTGTAGCTTTGGAGCCTGTCCTGGAACTCCCTTTGTAGACCAGACTGGCCTCGAACTCACAGAAATCCTTCTGTTTCTGCTTTGTGAGTGCTAGGATTAAAGGCTGCCCAGCTATCCCCGTTTTTTGACAAAACAACACTGACTAATTCATATATTCAGCTTCAGTAAACTCTCATAGACATGGACAGCTTCCAGTTCCTGTAATATTAAGCAGGATCTACTCACATGGAAATGATGTTAACAAATGGCTTAAGCATATATCACTTTGGCCTTTGTCCTGTGATTAATAAAAGTGCATAGAAAACACACACAGAAGAAATTGTTCAAAGTACAACTTGGGACTGGGACTGAAAGAGATTTAAGGATGACAAAGTATGTGGAATGCATAAGCCTCAGGTGTATCTAAGTTAGTAAAATCTTCTATTTTAGGCTGGCTCCTCTTTGGGCATTAGCAAAGCCAGGCTCTTGGTATTAAAGAGCTTTTCTTTTAGTAATCTTTAAATATGCACAGTGATTTTTCAGGAGACAGAAAAGAATAAGTCGTAATCTAAAAAATGTATAAACAGGTAAATGCTCACAGCCTGTGCTTTAACCACTGCCACACCTGTGTGCAGCCTCGTCCTCTGTGTAGCCAGTAGACTTGCCAGTTGGCTGGCTGGTTTTAGTTAGCTTTATAGAATGCTTACTAGTGGTGAGGCTCTAGATATCACCACTCAGTACACCATCTCAGCTTCTTGTGTGTTGTGATAGCACCATTGATGGACTGCTGTGCAGGGAGGATGTCTGGGCATATACCTGCTATTAGACTTGGTGGACTCATTTTCTAGGAACTTTCAGAGGCAGGGGTTCCATCTTTAGATCATAGGATAATGTATGATACAAATACTGAAATGCGTATCTAAATTAGTAGTCATATACTGCATTTGTGCAAATAGCAAATGACTGTCGGGTTGGACAGACTTACGTTCTGGGAATCTACTAGTCAGGAAAATAACTCAGCTCTGGTGTAGATCAAGTAATTCAAGACAGCAGCCTGTTCCCGCTTCCCCTCAATCTGGTATTATTGAGGAGCTGAAGTATCTAGAAAACTTTCCTAGAAATTCTAGTTGAAAGTTCTTCTGTTAAGTAAATATGAATATGAGGTATAGTACAAGTAATTTTCTCCTTTTTCCCCATTTATTTATTTATTTATTTTTTATACGTGCTAGTCCCAGTTTTCCCTCCATCCTCTCCTCCTTCTTCCCCCATCCAGTGCTCAGAGAGGGTAAGGTCTCCTCT
Organism: Ondatra zibethicus; assembly: GCA_004026605.1. Taxonomy (NCBI): domain Eukaryota; kingdom Metazoa; phylum Chordata; class Mammalia; order Rodentia; family Cricetidae; genus Ondatra; species Ondatra zibethicus. Next base: position 1,805 of record PVIU01007975.1, on the reverse strand, counting down.
GGGAAGTCAATAAAGTCTGTCCCATCAACTCGTTGAGGCAGGACCAAGGTCGTCCTGTGTTCGTGTTGTGCCCCCCCCCCGCCACGCCTAAGTTGAGCAAGGTATCTCTCCATAGAGAATGGGCTCCACAAAGTCATTTCATGCATTAGGGTTAATCCTGGTCCCACTGCCAGTGACTCCACATACTGCCCCAGCCAGACTCACCATTGTCACCTGTATTCTGGGGGTCTAGTTCGGTCCCATGCAAGTTCCCCAGTTGTCTCTCTGGAGTCAATAAGCTCCCACTAGCTCAGGTCAGCTGATTCTGTGGGTTCCCCCATCATGTTCTTGACCCCTTCATTCATATTAGCGCTCCTCCCTCTCTTCGATTGTACTCCAGGAGCTCGATCTAGGTAATTTTTTGCTAACAATGAAATATAGATCATTTGGTAGAGTGCTTGTTTTGTATGTATGAGGTTCTGTATTCAGTTCTCAGCAAAAATAAAAGTTTGATTGGATTAAATTTCATCCCTATATATTGGCCTGTATCTGAGAACCTTTTAAAATTATTTATTTGTATTTTATGTGCATTGGTGTTTTGCCTGCGTGTATGCCTGTGTGAGGGTGTCTTGGAGTTACAGACAGTTGTGAGCTGCTATGTGGGTGCTGGGAATTGAACCCGGGTCCTCTGGAAGAGCAGTCAGTGCCCTTAACCACTGAGCAATCTCTCCAGCCCCATCTTTTTTTTTTCTCTTTTCATTTTTTTCCCCATGATATTTATTGAGGTCTACATTTTTCTCTGCTCCCCTCCGTGTCTTTTCCCTCCCTCCTCCAACCCTCCCCCCAAGGTTCCCATGCTCCCAATTTATTCAGGAGATCTGGTCTTTTTATACTTTCTACTTCCCACGTAGATTAGATCTATGTAAGTCTCCCTTAGTGTCCATATTGTTGTCTAAGTTCTCTGGGATTGTGGTTTGTAAGATGGTTTTCTTTGCTTTATGTTTAAAAACCACCTATGAGTGAGTACATGTGATAATTGTCTTTCTGTGTCTGGGTTACTTCACTCCATCCATTTTCCTGCAGAATTCAAGCTGTCATTATTTTTTTCTGCTGTGTAGTACTCCATTGTGTAAATGTACCATTTTTTTTAATCCATTCTTTGATCGAGGGGCATTTAGGTTGTTTCCAGTTTCTGGCTATGACAAATAAAGCTGCTATGAACATAGTTGAGCACATGTCCTTGTGGTACGATTGAGCATCCTTTGGATATATACCCAAAAGTGGTATTACTAGGTCTTGAGGAAGGTTGTTTCCTAATTTTCTGAGAAATCTCCACACTGACGTCCAAAGGGGTTGTACCAGCTTGCAATCCTACCAGCAATGCAGAAGTGTTCCCTTTTCCCCACAACCTCTCCAGCATAAGTTGTCATCAGTGTTTTTGATCTTGGCCATTCTACAGGTGTAAGATGGAATCTCAGAGTTGTTTTGATTTGCATTTCTCTGACGACTAAGGATGTTGAACATTTCCTTAAGCGTCTTTCAGTCATTTTAGATTCCTCTGTTGAGAGTTCTCTGTTTAGGTCTGTACTCCATTTTTTTATTGAATTATGTGTTCTTTTCGGTGTCGAATTTCTTGAGTTCCTTGTATATTTTGGAGATCAGACCTCTGTCTGATGTGGGGTTAGTGAAGATCTTTTCCCATTCTGTAGGCTGTCGTTTTATCTTGTTGACCGTGTCCTTTGCTTTACAGAAGCTTTTCAGTTTCAGGAGGTCCCATTTATTAATTGTTTCTCTCAGTGTCTGTGCTGCTGGGGTTCTATTTAAGA